>WOGO01009230.1:0-10299 GCA_015342085.1 Leptinotarsa defecta
CAGTAAAGGGATACTATCCGCATAGCTGCTGGTTATACTCTCAGGCAAAATTATAATCTGATAGTTCCTGTACACAAATTAACATCTGTATCAACTGGACCTCATATTAAGCCTATAAAAATATTTAATAAACTTCCAACACTCATTGAGAAAATTTCAAATCCATTTCAAAAATAGAGTTAATAATAGTATTCTCTACAAAAATGCCTTTTATTCACTTGATGAATATTTTCAAACTGATCTGACTGCTTTACATCACGATTGTTTGCTTGTTTACTATTCTACTGTTCATACTATGTTTTTTTAATTGTTTTATATAATAATCTTCTACATCTGCTATTGATTCAATTTTTTTTATATGTATATTCCATATTTTATCACTTGATACTTTTCAACTACAATCTTTATTGTGTAAGGTAAATGCACCTAAGTTCGACCGCGTTCAGTAGTCGCCCACCCTTCCATAATATCGCAAATAATAATGAATCTGTCGAAAACATCATTGTCATATTTGTTTTCCAATACTCGACCATACCTAGCCGTCATAGATTATTTTGCTTAGCTAATGTCAACAGTGTAGGACAGTTGAAATTTTATTGGCGGTTGTGTCTGTGTCGATCCAAGAAGGTATGTAAAATATATGAGTTTACTAAGAACTATCAGTTAGGAAATAGCGTATCTACTAACCAGTTAAGCGAATTTCTGTGATATATTGTATTGTCTAGATTGAATACATTTTATCGACATTATTCCAGTGATGAAAACATGAAAGTTACTTTTAAATGATTTTATTTTGATGTGGTCGAGTTATGGCTCAAAATTATCGTCAAAAACATATAGTCGACCTGTAGGTCGACTATAGGAAATTATCTCTAGCAAATTTGACTGGTTTATTAGGATCTGAATGATTTATCGTGTGATTAACACAATTTCGATGAAATTGTAAGATATCCAGTAGTCGTCCAGACAAAAAGAGCAATCAGTCTACTATAAGTCGTATGAAACCAGTACTCGACCTCTCACTAGAATACACATTCAACCATTGTGATCGTAGGTATGAAGGGGTATTATCAAATTTTTGTTCCAGAAAATGCCACCTGGCAAAAACCACCGTTTTGGATAGGATCCATGGTCGTATCAAAGAAGGAAAACAAAAGATGGGACCACCGACAGTTCTCACATCTGATGAGGAAACACAGTTAGTTAACTGGAAAAAATAATTGGCTAAAACTGGATTTCCGCAAAAAAAGAACGATCTCCTGAACACCGTTCAGAAAATTGTCCTCAGTGGTCAAAGAAAAACAGTTTTTTAAAGAAGGGAGGCCAGGCGAAAAGTGGTATTGCAGCTTTCTTAGCCGACACCCAGACCTGGCTCTCAGAGAAACTGAGGGTTTCACGAAAGCCAGAGCTATCATTACAGAAGAATATCTCCGAAATAATCTCTTAGACATATTGAAGGATCCAAGAAGAATACTTAATGGTGATGAGACCAGTTTTGCCATGTGCCCCAAAACAGGAAATGTTTTATCTCCCAAAGAATGGAAAAATGTATACGAACTGAAAAAGGCCAGTGCGAAGGAGGCTATCACCGTATGTTCCGCAGCAGGAAAGACGGTGCACCTAATGGTTGTCTTTCCATATATAAGACCTCCTGCAAGTGTGGTAAAATCTATGCCAGATTCATGGTTTTTCAGAAAGTCGGATTCGGGATGGGTGAAAAGTGAGGTATTTTATGAATATATAGCCAATGGTGTGAATAATTGGCTAGTAGATAATGGAGTTTTCAAGCCAGTAACTTTGTTCGTTGATGGACATAAATCTCATTTATCTCTTCAATTGAGCCAATGGTGTGATGACGATGGAATAATTCTATATGCCTTGCCCCCAAACACCACTCATATAATGCAAGCTGCAGACGTGAGTGTTTTTAAACCCTTGAAAACACAGTGGAAACAAACAGTCAGGGAGTGGCAGGCAAAACCAGAATATCTCAATAGTGTGTTGACAAAAAATTCATTCTGTCCTTTATTAGCAGAAGTTTTGAATATGCCTTCCCTTCCAAGTTCGATAATTAACGGATTTAGAAAATAAGGTATTTTCCCTTACAATAGCTTAGAAAATAACAATAATAATATCCAAACGATTTCCAAAATTACTGCTCAACAAATAGAAACGACAATAAATGTTTAACAAAAAGTAAACGAAAAACTATTGGCGAATGTGACGAATTCCATGCTTGTGAAAAAGTCTCAGGAGAAATAATAATGAAAAAAAACTATACCTACCTTATACCTCACTTATAATCGAATTTATTCCATTTGGCTGATAGGTACACACCGTGTAAGCAGTTATACAAGTGTAATGTTATGTACGATGACCGTTTCCATTAACATGTAAATAATATGTTTGAATTAGTGGTCATTAACTGCGATCTAGATAACGTTGACTGGGTTTTTCAGGTAGTAAATCATACTGCCGACTAGAAGTCAGCAGTTGATTCCTGGAATCAAGAAGATATTCATCTGCGAATTTTTGTGTACAAGCTACTTTCTGATAAAATAATTATATTGTTTTAATCAGAGAACATCGAAAAGGCGGATTATTCGCTGCGGGATGTTAGGCGAGAACAAGCAAATTTGATTCTGGCTGTCACTACAACCACCTGCTGAAGGAAAGAACATCAAAAAACACTCGGCAGAATTCAGACAGTTGAGGGATATCCAATTAATATTCAATTTTGAAACGTTCCTTCTCTTGTTGCAGCTCACCCTGAAATGACTGTCAAATTATTATTTTCCACGAGTTTAGTAGAAAGATAAGGATAGCAGTAGATATTTGTTTAAGGAAAACCTGTCGCGGTTCCAAAAACTTTTTCCTAATTGACATTCTCAACAACGATTCAGTTGCGGAGAAACTATCGCTTTTTGCAAACTAACGTTAGGATTTCTGACTGGCCACTGTCAACTAAGGAAACACCTCCATAATATATTGTCTGGAGCTATCCTCAATAAGAGAGTGTGTGTGTTCGGCGAGTCTTGGCCTATACCTGCCGATATAAAGGAGATGTCTTCCAGAGGCGTGTCCACCTTCCTGTAAAGGACAGGATGGACGATGACCTAGGAGGAAAACTCCTTGGGAGGATGTTCGAAGGGACACAAGTGGCTGTGGGTCTACACTCACCCTCCCTACCCTACAGATACAGAACTTCTCAGTAAACACAGTTGAACGTGAGATCGGGGGATATGTTGATGCATCATCTGAATCTGCAGTTTGGCATTGTTTATGAATGTCTACTTGCGATCAGTTATAGCTTACTTTAGCTTATTGCAGATCTCCAATTTATGTTCACGTACCTAAATGAAGCGTTTTTTTATTCAAACGGAACTTGCCTGCATATAGTTGAATATAGTATATACGTATTTTTCCCGTTATTTAAACAAACATAGAAATTGCAGCCGAAATTCATTGAAAACTAATTTTTGTACAATTTAAAAAGACTCGAAACTACCAGAAATTGAGTGTTGCAGTTCTGGCGTTAGGAAACAGTGCTTGTTTTGAATCTGTTCAACGCTAGAGATCTGAAACATCCAGAATTGATTTTGAAAGAGTAGCCTTATATTTTCATGTCACTTAAACAACAAAATTTTTATGAAATTCCATTTCAAGCCAGAGAAATTTGAAAGTGAATTATCAACAAAAGGAGCACTCGAGATAATGCCGATTCGTCAGGCTAACTACCTGGCTTAAATACCGAAAGATATGATATGTATCTAATTTCGCAACTGTTAGTCAATGAAATAAAAAAATGACCAGGTATTTCCTTTGTATGTAGCGTAGGCAAACAATTTTTACGAAACAAGTCAAAGGAGCGGAGCAAATTATTGAAATCAACAGCAGTAATAATTATCGAGACAGACATGCACAAAGGTAAGTGGAACTAATTTGAAAAATCAATTGAAGTGGAAAGGTTGTCAGATAAAAACCGTTCTAACAATTCACTCTGTCAAGCTCTCAGAACTCTCGTTATATCCGCAAAAATAGTATACAGGATGTTTGTTGAAAATTTGATAAATGGGGTATGTAATGAGTGATTTTTTTTGTGGTATCTTTTTGGCAACACTGTCTTTGACAGATCACGCGTGAATCGTGATCAGATCACTTGTTCAGTTTGGTCTATAATTTAACAATGAATCGACTTATGAATAAACAACGCTTGCAAATTATTGAATTTTATTATCAAAATTCATACTCGGTGAGAAAAGTACATCGTGCACTTCCTCCAATTTATGGGCAGTTTCGTCGGCCTACTGAGGGAGCTATTCGGAAGCTTGTGACTAAATTTCGAACCTTGTTTACATTATTGGACATTAAACCATCAACACGCATACGTAGAGTGAGGACCAAAGAAAATATTACGGCTGTATTCGCCAGTGTTCGTGATGACCGTGAAATGTCGATTCGTCGCCGTTCGCAGCAATTGGGCCTCTGTTACTCCACTACGTGGAAAATTTTGCGAAAGGATTTAGGTGTCAAACCTTATAAGATATAGCAGGTGCAAGAATTGAAGCCACACGACCTCCCACAACATCTAACATTTGGTGAATGGGCGCTGGCAAGTTGGAGGAAGATCCACATTTTTATCGAAAAATTGTATTCAGCGACAAGGTCCATTTCTGGTTGAATTGAAACGTTAACAAGCAAAATGGCCGCATCTGGAGTGGAGATCAGCCACAATCATTGCAAGAGCTACCGATGCATCATGAAAAGTCACTGTTTGGTATGGATTATGGGTCGGTGACATCATCGGGCCGTACTTCTTCAAAGACGACAATGGCCGGAACGTTATTGTGAATGGCGAGCGCTACCGTGTGATGACTGACGACTTTTTGTTGCCCAAAATGGAAGAATTGCACATGCCTGACATGTGGTTTCAACAAGACGGTGCCACATGCCACATGGCACGCGAAACAATAGCCCAATTAAGAGCCGCCTTCGGTGAACAGTTTATATCACGTTTGGGGCCCGTCAATTGGCCGCCTAGATCGTGTGATTTAACGCCTTTGGATTATTTCGTGTGGGGTCATGTTAAGGCCCATATCTACAGGGATAAACCAGCAACGACTGACGCTCTGAAAGCCAATATTGAAGCATTTATACGTGAAATACCGGTCGATATTTTAGAGAGAGCGTGCCAAAATTGAACCTTGCGCATGGGCCATCTAAAGCAGAGCCGCGGACAACATTTGCATGAAATCATCTTCAAACATTGAATTATATTGATCGTTCTATCGATTTCAATATATTGTTGAGTTGTTTGTGTTGTTTTGAAAATCAAATCCTATACCTCTTAAAAAATCACCCGTTATGAGGAAAGTTAGACATTTTGTCCTTTTCAATAAAAATTAATAATTTGCAGACAAACATGAACCCGGGGAAATCTATATGTCAAATTTCCTCCGAAATGAATATTTGTCATACAAGTGCATGGAGACATATCAAAAAAAGCGGTTTAAAATGTTACAATACACATATCTCAAAAATTGCATCCAGATGATCCCTAAAAGCGATTATAATTTTGTAATTGGCTAATAAGACCTGATTTTCCTGTTTTCCTAAAAAATGTAATTTGAAAATATGAAAGCACTTTTACGAATTGGAGCACATTTGGAGTACTCGTATAAACAACTCCAGGCAGTTCCGAGAAATTCGACCTCAAGTGCGATTTAGTATTAACGTGTGGACAAGAATTCACAAAGACAGAATTTTGGGTCCTCATTTATTTGATGGAATTGTGAAAGGAGAAACCAGTTTTTTAATGTCGATTTGGATGATCTACCTCTACCTAACTATAAAAACATCTGGTTTCAACATGATGGTGCTCCACCACACACTACCAGACGAGTATCTAGTTACCTGACTGTAAGGTTTGGTGATAAATGGATAGGGACTAATGGGCCAGTGAGGTGGCCAGCAAGGTCTCCAGACTCAAGTGTTATGGATACATTCTTATGGGGTACACTGAAAAATAGAGTTTATAGTCGGAGGGAATATCAAAATATTGAAGACCTTCAACACAGAACTGTAAGAGAGTTCGGAATTTAAAATTATTGGGGTTTCAGCAATTGTTCAATTCTGGTGTTGGATTTTTCAATTTGGTATTTCAACTCATCATGATTTGAGTTAGTGCCATAAAAGCTTGCATCGTCTGCGAATATTACACAGTTCAGTGGATTCATGTAATCAAATATATCGTTGATGTATATAACACGAAGAAAAGTGGACCTAAAACCGATCCCTGCGGTACACCTTTTTTTTTACTGTTGAGCTTACTGAAGAGGCTCCTTTCAAAAAGACTGATTGTGATCTGTTAGAGAGGTAGGACTTGAAAAAATCATTTGCTACGCCCCTCATGCCATAATATTCGAGTTTGTCTAGAAAACTACTATGTGAAACACTGTCGAAGGCCTTGCTCAAGTTACACATGGTTACTGCAGTGTGCTTACCCTGTTCAAGAACCTCGACTATATCATAAATTAATTTGGCAGTAGCTTGAACTATGGAACAATTCTTCCTAAACCCATTATTCCAGAGTGTAAAGTGTTCAATAAAAGTCTCACAATGGAGTTTTACTTGAATAAACTGTTGTTATACTGTGGACAAGTAAAAAGTAATGAGATCACTAATTAATATTCTTCAAAACATAACCCAAAAGCCTCTGGTGCAAAAACTTGTACAAATATCTTCAAGCCAGTTGTTCTTCAAAGAATCAACAAAATTTAGAAGAAAAATAATTTAAAATCGATTCAATTTTTATAATGGATATTTTATTGATAGAAATTACGAAGAACCCCTGAAAAATTGCCTTATAATTTGTAAGATAATTCAACTCTTGATGGCCATAAAGTAAACTAACCAGATACGAAGAGAAAACACATAGCAGATGGCGTGTAGCCGGAACAGGTAATTATTTTCTGCAGCATACGGTAATGGGCGCCAAAGTAATCGGTCAAAATCATCGATTGCGGTACATACTTACATGAAAGTTGCTATCATGAAAATAGTTCAGAAATTAAATGGAAATCTTTGAGGAATTATTCAATAAACGGGTTTTTCTCTATGTTTATCTTAAAAAATTTAACTTTTTACAGTTCAATGACAAAAAGCAGCTGATTCCAGCACTTCAGTAGAACGAAATAATATATAGCAAGAAAATGTAATGAAAGATGAAAATCTGTCATAGAAAATGTGGCATAATAATGAATAGTCAACATAAAAAAATTCATGAAACGGAATGAACAAGGTGTTTTTCTAGAGAAATATTTTCAATTTCACTACCCAGTGCGCATTTGACAAGAACAGAAAAAAGGAATTTGGGGTGTCAGAAACCAAACAGAATTTAATCTAAATCCTGCCTTTTATATGTGTCTCTGAGAATAGGAAAAATATTATTTGAAGGTGTTTTGTGGATGACTTAATGTTTTCTACTGTTTGTTGTGTTCATAACCTTCCACAATCTGAGAAGTAATGAAAACTTCATAACTAAACCAATAGAGAATCTGCTGAGTGTTGAACTAAACCTAATTTGAATTCTTGAAAATCATTCTGGATGTTTTTAGGAAAGAAAGTTTTTGGCTTTCTACTACTCCATCTTGATACAAAAAAATATGAGAATCTTCCAAAGGAGAGAAGAAAGTAATCAATTTGAAAATAAGTAATTCTATACAAGGATGTGTAGATCATGCAAAAAAACAACTTTCAGAAACAAACTGAAAGGAAGCCCTCCTGAAACAGCTACTTCCATATAAATATTGAATTACAAGAAAAAAAAACTTTTGAAACAAATACCTTTATATGAACACTGAATTATACAGAAGATTCTTTTCTCTACTCGTTTGTATTCCAAACATTCGTTATGGAATAAAATCAGATATCATTCACAGGAGTTCTACTTTAAATGAATGGTAACAAATTGCACTTAGATGGAACACTGTCATCCTCACTGGCAGATTGCCACATTTTTTTGTATCAAGATGGAGTAGTAGAAAGCCCAAAACTATCCCAAAAATTAATCACTCCTAAAAATATAACCCCTTCACTTCATTCTGTATGTTTATGTATGTATTCAATACATAATTAAAGTATTATTATTGCCTTTCTAGTTAACAAAAATTGTTTGTTGCTTGTTATTTTTGGATGAATGGATACGTGAACAATCTGTATCTGTAGAGTAGGGGGAGTTGTCCTCTTAGGTAATCGACCATCCTGTCCTTTCCAGGAAGGTGGACAGGTCACTAAGAAACATTTCCTTAATATCGGCAGGTGTAGACTCGCTGAACACATACTCTCTGCAGGGATCCCATATGGGCCCACTGCTGTTCAGTTTGTTTGTATCGGACATATAGTTTGTTTTCAAATATTCAGAATCTCTTATGTTTGCTGATAATCTCAAACTTTATCGAGCAATTAATTGCCGGGAAGATGCTGAATTATAGCAGGGGAGCCCACGATACAAAATGGGGATTTACTCGAACGTCAATGAGACATATTATTAGGATGCAAAGCTTAGATGATAAGAAGAAAAAAATGTTATATAATATATACCTTTTCATCGGTGGGGGAAGCGGCTATAGATGTTTGAATATGTAAAAAAAATACTGTTGCATAGACATACTCGAGCGCGTCAGATATTGATAGCATCAATGTCCTACATATTTTTAATAATACTGGTATGTTAATCTGATCGTTTGCATGATGTAGGTGGTTGCACGTAAGGGTTAAAAGTGAAAAAAAAATTTAATCGAGCGCGTCAGATTTTCTAAGGGGGTGTTGAGTGCAACAAAAAAAGCTCTCATTCAATAATCTGTCGATTTCGATCTGACGCAAACTCGCGGCCATTATTTTATAATGTGCAAATAAAAATCGCCATTTTGAAATACTCAAGCACATCAGATTAAGATATATATGGTTCTTCTTTATGTTTTAGACGTGCTGTCTCATAATCTGACGATTATCTAGAGGGATTCGCTTAATCTGACAAAAAAAATATTTTTTTAATTTTTTTTTTCAATTCATAGAACTTATTCAATTGAAAAGCTCAGGAAGTAGCATGCAAATAAATAAGTGTATGTTTTTTAAGTAGAATACATGTATTCATAAGAAAATAATTTTAAAAAAATGCTCAAAAATATTTAATTTTCCATAATCAATTGATTAATTGATGAAGAAAAGAGAAATGAAACTTTCTATGTTTTTACCACTTTTATTTGTAACTAACGTTACTGCAGTTTCGTCCTATAAGGATATTTTCAAACTTATACAATATATAACGACATTTTCAAATTTATACAATATATAAGTTTGAAAATGTCCTTATAGGAAGAAACTGCAGTAATGTTAGTTACAAATAAAAGTGGTAAGACATAGAAAGTTTCATCTATCTTTTCTTCATTAATTAATCAATTGATTATAAAAAATTAATTTTTTTGAGCATTTTTTTAAAATTATTTTCTTATAAATACAAGTATTCTACTTAAAAAACATACACTTATTTATTTGCATGTTATTTCCTGAGCTTTTCAATTAATTAAGTTGAATGAATTGAAAAATTTGTTACAAAAATATTGTTTTTGTCAGATTAAGTGAATCCCTCTAGATAATCGTCAGATTATGAGACAGCACGTCTAAAATATAAAGATGAACCATATATATCTCAGTCTGATGCGCTTGAGTATTTCAAAATGGCGAATTTTTTTGCACATTATAATAATGGCTGCGAGTTTGCGTCAGATCACATTCAACAGTGCGTATTGCTCTACTCAAGCGATAATTGAATATTTCCTTATCATTAGTTATATTACCGTCAGCAGCATATGGTCGCATTAGGTATTTCTTCAAAGGATACCCTTGATCGCCCAAAAGAACGAAGGGAAGAATCACATCTATATTTGATACTTGTCTGTCTGCTGGTGAATTGAACGTATTGGTTTCCAAGCAAGGATATACATTAGTTGTAGTAAATACTCCATATGCTCTTCCATATGCTCCTATATCTACCGTTATAAATTTATAGTTTGCATCGGCAATCCCTTGAAGATGAATTGAAAAATATTTGTATAGTTATAAAATTGAGATCCAGAATTATTTGGACATTTGCTGTCAACACATCCAACGCAATTTGGAAAGATCCATAAATGTTCAAACATATTCGCAATTTTGTAAAAGTCATCCGGTGTAGGTAGAGCCATATGCTTTGAACGAAATATATTCCAAATAGCGTCATATGTTTCGTAAACAATATTT
>WOGO01009231.1:0-10298 GCA_015342085.1 Leptinotarsa defecta
AATTCAAAATGAAATGAAAATTAAAAATATTTCAAACCGAATTACTTTACCGGAGTCAGAACTGTAAAATTCACTTTGAAATATTGTCAACCACTTAAAAAAAATGGACTAGCTTTGCAACCGCCTGTATTTCAAAATATTTTTGAGTTGAATATCACTGGAGTGTTTTCCCAACACCAAATCAATACCTCGACACGTGTTCCGATCACCAAGTGATTATCTTCGAAAGTAAGATTAAACTGCTCTCAATCTTCCTTCTGAAGATGATCACTTGGTGATTAAAACACGTGTCGAGGTGTTGAAATAATGGTTTGGTGTTGGGAAAAACTCTAGTAATATTCATTACTACCCCAAAGGTTCCAAACAGTGCATCACAAGTATACTGAGTTGGTCGAAACATTCATCATATAGCGAAATACGTGATGCAGTATTGTGAAATTTCCAGTGAAAATCTCATGGTGAAATGTCACTCGAGTACAGAAATATAAAAAAAAATTGAAATTATTTCAAATTTGTTGAATCTCACGTTCATTCAAAAGCCAATAGCAACAGAAATTCACGAATCAGTGAAGAGATTTGAAGTACGTACTACAAAGCCCTCACAAAGTTTTATGAAAACATATTATCATCAACACCTTTTTCAGTTCCGATTTTTCTCCATGGTATTACTTCAAGTGCCGAAAAATGAAAATCCGCTACAAAAACACATAAATATCACATCATATAACTTCAGACAATTGCGCTTCAGAATGAATTTCCTGTGCAAAGGTCGTTTATCTTTTAAGCCATACTTCATTGCTATAGAGAAACGTATAAATTCGCGGTATTCTGAACTCTCAATTTCATTATTTACGATATAGGAAAATATAATTTCCCAACTGAATTTTTAAAATCATAAATTGCAGTTTCCTATAGCAATTTGATGGAATGAATTCAAATTGGACTTGAATAATTCAATAATTTTTTGTATGAATCGTATGCAATAAAAGCAGCTTTCATCTAGAATTCAACTAAGTTAGAAGCAATCCGTTATTTTTCTCAGATAATGTTTCATCGATTGATGATGAAAATTAGATTTCGTGAGTAAATCTTTGGCATTTCTCCAATATGAATGGATTCAACAATGAAAGTATAGTTTATTTGATGGAAAATCGAAATGACGATTATGACTGAATATGTAGTGGAACGATACAGGGGGCTGCAATTCTTTGTTCGTTACTTCTTCTCAAGGCACAAGAAACGCGGATCCAATGATCACTCCTCAGTTCCTCTACGATATGAGGAGTGACCACTGGTACCGCGCACCGCGGACTTATCGATACTTCGTATGGAAAGTATGTACTACAAATACTTTCCAGATTGAAAAATTTCAAAAAAATTCTTCGATGCTGAACAGATTTGTATTTGTTTCTTTGAAGAACAAAATGTCTGAATCGACCCCTACTGCTTTAAGTTGTGAATTTCAATACGAATGAACATCTGATTGATCATGGCTTTGAAAAGAAGTTTACCAAAACCAAATGAAATTTTGAAAGCTTGTAAAAATTTTCAGGAATTTGGAGCCAACAGAATGTCTTAATAGATTCATACACCGCACATTCTTAGATGGATTGAGATTGACAAGAAGAAGGTCCTACCAGAGTAACATTGAGATCCTTATGTAAAGCCACGAGTTTATATTGAGGTTCATATTGTTGAATGAGAAGAAACTTTTATATTTTTTCGAGGGAACTTCGTTCTTGTCGAACATTTTGCAAAATTCCCCTTTAGATATTTCTTAGGAAGTTTGAAAAGTATCCTATGTTTGCAATGATAAATCGGTAATGAAAGCTGTAAGTCTCATGTTACCATATCTTGCGAGTAACATGAAATGCCAAAAATTTTAAAAAAAGTTGCTCTTTTTGATGTATCGTGTGACAAAGGCAATTTTAAGGACTTGAAAATTGTCCCAAGTGGCTTGGTTTAACGGTAACGTCTTCATCGTATTTCAAGAATAGTGTTCAAAAAATCGTCTACAGACAGACAGTCAAACCTGAAGCAAAGCCTTTCTTTTCCTTCAAGAACCTCGTTCGGAGAAGGAAAATAATTTGTTGGGCTTAAGTTTTTAAAAGCTTCCCCTTCATTTGAATATCAATATTGAATATAAACGGCAAAATCTGCAAGCATTACGGTTTGCAGATGTTTTTGCAGTCATTTTCATCTGAAAGTATCTCGTACAGAATATCGTGTGGATCTCAAAAACAAGAAAAATTGAAAATGAAACTGGAACCGCAGGTGAGAGATTATTTCAAAATATGCACTGTTCTCAAACTAAAGCGCAACACTTTTTTGGCGTGTGTTTCACCAAACAAAGTTAACGTCTTCAGGGGATGAAGTAGACTACATCATCTCCTGAAGATGTCAACTTGACTTATGAAACGTGCTTCGAGAGAAGTGTTGCAGTTCTAGTGTTTTGAAACGGTGCTCATTTTCAATATGAAAAATTATTCAATATTGTACAAATTTTACCATTGCGTTTCATAGCAATATAACATAGTGGTTAACAAATCACGAATGGTCTGGAGAATATAAGGGAGGCTATATGAATATTGGAGGGAAAATTTTGAATAGATATTCCCAAATGAACAAATGGTTACGTCAATACTTGAACCCGAAATATCCAAGAAGAAGAAGAACGGATCAACCAGTTGATAAACAACTGGTTGATCCGTTCTTCTTCTATGAGGTATCTGAGATGACACAAAGCAATCCCAAAGAAAGTGAGTCTCTTCAATCATCCACTGATCCACTGCAACCCGCGGGTTACACCTATTCAAACTTGAACAAATAGATTCAGCTTTTTAACGAAGCTAATTACTTCATTTGGTGGGTAATCTTTCAGATCAGCTGGAAAAATGAGCTCTGCCAGATGCTCAGAACCTGATTAAGTCCGCGGCGGGACAGATTCAGAGTCGAGTATCTCCTCTGATACCGGGATCTGAATTTCCTTGTGAAGAATATTTCACTCTGAGGTTGACAAATTGTGGTACATTTTTCTCAAACTGATCGTCAATGCTACGACTACGTTCGTCAAGGTAGGTAAACAACATAAATCTGTGATTTCTGGAATAGGTCTCCTGTGACATATTTTTGAAAGATAGTTTTCATGGGTAAAGGGTACTAACCAATTCCACCAGTCAGGATGCGGTTCCCCATTCTACTAGGTAATCTGTAGTCATCCATATAAAAGTAAATATATGCCAGCTACACCTGACGATAAATTAGATTCAGCCACAGTTCTTCTTATCAGAAACGTGTCGAGCTGAGAAGATTTTCTGTAATAGATCAGAAACGAAAGTGAAGTGTTTCACTTCAGTTACCATTTCTTATAGTTCTCGTTATTTTCAGTGAAAGACTTTCTCTTCAGATGAGGAAACAATATATCAACCGGGATAATTTTCTGTAGATCTGGCGGTTTTCATTTAGTCATGGACAAATAGTCATTTGGTGTTTCCAAGGAGCATGAGTTATCCAATCATCATAAGCATTTCTATCTGATTTGGAAGGCTTATGGATCTCTGAGTACCTTTTTTGCTGCCGACCAGTTTTGGATCAATAATTTAATCACTCCAACTCGAGATATGTATATCATTTCATGAATCCAAGATATTTATAACATCACAAAAAAGCAGAACTATATCGATATCCAATCCTTCAGACTAAATTCACATACATGACAGACCATACTTGTTGCTGATAACATCCAGAAAAAAGGACTTATCTGGTGAGGAATTTCCAATTCTTTCTTACGCCGGATTTGATTCCCGTTACAAAGGTTACTATTTTTTTTGACCCCAACCGTATATATTATCATTTCCCTTCGAATGAATTGTATATGCAACGAATGTTTCGTATAATATTTTTATATAGCCATGATCAAAGTTATATGACTTGCACTTTGAATATTTATAAGATCCTACTGCAGTTACAGCGGCGTCGAATTATTTCATTTCTTACATTACCAGCTTTACAAATTTTTTATTGAAAAATCATAACTGCTATCATATCCATTACATTTTTGAGGTCTTAATCTGAAGTAACTATTCAACAACTTTCTTAGTCATGCATATTTTCATTTGTTTCTTGCGATTTTAGCAAAATCGAATCAAGTGGCGCCTCATTTAAAAAAAGGTTCCACAATATAAAAAACACGACCACTGCTCTTCCAGTGAATTGACTGCCGTCAGCAACTCGTTACCCTTTTTTGAAATTCTCTTGAAGCTGAGAAATATCAATCATCAAAAATAAAATAATCAAAAAATGGTAATAAGCTCAGGGGAATTTGTTTTCTTCTCTGAGGCAATTTCTGTTTCACTGGTTATAAGATATCCTGCTTTCGAAGAGACGGTTTCTGGCTTTGTTACATAAAGGACAGTTGGGGTCATTTAGTCGACGTCCATTTCCACTGCGGACTGAGGAATCGATTGTTCATTTCCTGCATAGTTCTGAGTGGAGTGGACTGCCCAGCAACTTATACAGGTCAGCTATATAAACTGCTGGGACTGCCCAGTGGCTTATACAGGTCAGACAGGCAGAAACTTCGACATAAGATACCGAGAACATGTATTATCAGATAAAAAATCAGCCATATGTGGACATCTAAAAGAAACAAACCATACAGTAAATAAAGGAAACATGAAAATTCTTCATACATGTAACAAAGGAAGGGAGATGAATTATTGAAAGCGTTGGAAATAAATAAATTGTACAAGGACTCCAAGTTCATAACGCTCAACGACCAACTAGATCTATGCAGCTCGCCCCTTTTGAATTTAGGAATTTTAGGATCCATCAAATAGTTGGAAATCGTAATATATTGTAATATTGGTAACGTGTTAGGTCAGGTACCTAGAGCAGATACCTGTCCACTCTATTTAAGACGCAATTTGACAATTTGCGGTAGTTACTTGAAAATGACCTTATAAGCCGAAACCGGTCGTAACGAATAAATAAACACAGTAGAAACTAGACAAAAGCCGAAACCGGTCGTAACGAATAAATAAACACAGTAGAAACTAGACAAAAGTATTTTCTTTATTTTATAAAATAATGTCACAAAACTTCCTTCAAATTCTTAAAACTCATAATAATTTCAATAGTTTTCCTTATGAAAAATATCAGAAAATAGAAAGTGAAGTTGATTTCTATCAGTTAGCTGAAATATTTGCGATATCAGTTTGCCATGAATACCAGAACGGGTTTCAGCATGCCCAACATTCCCAACACCATCAATTTCCAAACAAATCAACAATTCCAAATAGCATCGGCGTTCAGGAATTCATAGTAGCTGGTCTTTGACCAGCTACTTTATTAAGTGCTTTATCATGAGTTTCGGATTGTATGGAATTTATTGGATATTTCAGGGAATTCATTCAGAATGTGAGTTAGCCTGAAGCAGTCTCCATGGCACACGTTATATAACAATCTCATGATCATTTTTTTTTCATTCTTCTCTATCTTTCCGTTTTAATATGTATGATTATTTTTTAATATCGTCACTCACCTATTTGAACAGGTGTACAGCAACTATTGATATCACAATCATTACAATTTGAATTATATATGTCATACATTAACTTCATTGAAGACTTTAAAACGAGATCTGTTTTTGCTGAGCTAGAGAAAAATATGAGGTTTTCACGCGAGTGGACTCTGGGTACCCTGAAATTCAGCTGCAATAGAAGTTTACTGCCGTATATGCGGTTTGCTGTTTTTGATGCAGGAACATAAGTAAAGTGCATATTTTTTCTCAATGGGATGAATTGGAACCGTATGATCATAACCTTTTACCAGATAGCTACATCGACCCTCAAAATGGAAGAACTTAAAAAAATTTATCTGAAAATTTTCAAGAGTACATTCATAACAAAAATAACGGATTCCAAATTATAGCGCAATATTTTCGACTCATCAATAAAAAAAATATTTCAATTGATTCTGTAGTTGGGCTAGATCAGTTCTGATTTATAATTTTTAAACAATTCTACCTGAGACCTATTAAATAGAAAATGTTATTGAAAAGATAGAGATGTAGGCTAAAAACTACAGTTACCTGACTTGTACAATATGATTCATATATTGAACGCTTTCGTATAATCAGTATACATATTCGATGGTCTATTAGACGTATCTAGAGAACAAAAAATAAGAGTTTCAAATTTTGGTTACTGATGAAGATGACTCTGACCTATCGTTTGAAAATATTTTCATCACTGCATTATTATCACATCTACATGTAATAGTTATCAACTTGGAAATTTCAAATGAAACACCCTATATATTATATCATTTTTGAATTCTACATTGAAATCCAAATTACTTTTGTGAACCATGTTCTATTGGTACCTATCTCTCACCGTTTTTAAAATATTAATTATTCTGTTTTTTTTTCGGCAAAAACATGTTTTTTTTAATATTCGATAGCGCATGAATTGACTGATACACCAAACTCAAATTCTGGCAACATTAAGATAAGATATGATGGTTGTTATTTCAGAACGAAATTCGGATCTTACTTTCTACAGAATATCTGAAAAATACCTCTCAATTTGTATCTTTGATAAACGATCATAACTATTTTTTTTTCAAATAGAACACCCTGTATATTATTCAATTTTCTAATTCAGCCAACCAATGTGAACAATTGTGATCAACTATGTCCTATACCTATCTCTGACCGTTTATGAGATATGAACTATTTAAAAAAAATTGCTCCTATGCAAGCATAAAATTTCCAATAAAATTAAAATAAATTGCATGATACACATTCTCAAAATTTTGGCTTTCGAAAATTCACTCTTTCAGATTGAACATTATTGTGACAAACTGTGTTTCCAAAAAATACTTTTGAAAATTATCAAATCAGTCTGAAAAATTCAATAATATGGTGAATCTTTTTCTATTTTCAAACATCTACTCGAATATCAAAAATGTTTTAATCATTAATTTCGAATTTCGCAACTGAATTTCGGCAAGGATAATGGTGTGTCGTGATCTAAGTCTGATTTAAAAAGAAAAAAATTGATTTGACAATTACTTGTTCGAGACTCATCAATACAGTTTACTGTATAATTTTTACTGTAAAGGATTTTACAAAAACAGCGACACGTGTTTCGCTATACAATAGCTTCCTCAAGCGTAAACTGTCCTACTGTCATACTGAAGTTGTGAAGATGGATAATAATTCGAACTCTGAAATCCTAAACTTGTTTTATATTCATGGTGAGTGCGTTGAAATCATATCAAGGACCTGTAGAAGATTCAATAAGTTATATCATAATTTACCGACAATGCCTCGAAAAATCTAGTGAGTCCGGTAACTGGTGATATGAAAAATGAAATAAACATTTTAGGATATTTTTATGCTTATCCTTATACATCAGTATCTTATGCTCGAAATTCTATATGAAGAATTTCATAAAACATAATATGCACGATTATAAATTAATTAGGCTACAAGCTTTGCATAGAGATGATCCACCAAAACGGGTAGAATTTTTTTAAATGGCACTAACATGAACAAATGAATATCCAAACTTATTGAAAAAAATTATATGGACTGATGACTCACAATTTTCACGCAAGGGAATATTCAATTGTCGAAATAATCACTTCTGAGCTTCAGAAAATCCCCATTTCATTAGACAAAGGGGATTCTAACAAAAATTCAGTTTCAATGTTTTTTGTATGCTCATGGATGATAAAGTTTCTATTTGCATTCATGAAGAAAAGTTGAATTTCAAAAAATATTTAGATATTCTGCGATCGACTGTGAGTGATTTTTTGGACAATTTTATTTGAAATGTTATATTTGTATAGAAGCAAAAAAATTATAGAAAAATTCGTATCTCATAAACTGTCAGAGATAGGTATATGATATAGTCGATCAATGTTGTTCACATTAGTTGGCTGAATTCGAAAACTGAATAATATATAGGGTGTTCCATTTGAAAAAAATAGTTATGGTCGTTTATCAAAGATACCAATTGAGACGTATTTTTCAGACACTCTGTATGAAATCAGATTTTTGTTCCAATCGAAATAACGAACACACTACCTTATCTCAATGTTGCCAAAATTTGAGTTCAATGTATCAGTTAATTCATGCGATATTAAATAGGGAAGAGTGTGTATGAAAGAGACTGTTTTGAGAAACATCAAAGAGTCAACGTCACGTGATGGTTATTGAATAAAATTGCTTTTTGTAAATAATTAGTTTGATAGTCATGATTATCCAATCGAAATAAAATGAGATACAGTGACAGAAATTAGTAATATGGCAACTTTAAGAAAAAAGGAAAATCGGATCATTCAAAGCAACATGTATATGAAAGATCTGGGCATGTGTTATGGAAGAGCCGGGTTCCTCTTTACAAAAAAAACAGTCTTTCAGCAAATGAAAATTATCTAGTAAACTATTTATCTGTTATATGAATCTTTTCAAACTGTAAAATTGCTTATTTCTGTAAAAATCAGTTATTTTTCAGTCTTGAATCACAATCTTTCCAACAATTTCAAGCAATGTCATGTATATTTTTTTCAAATCAGTCTCCATTATGGAATAAATAATTAACTAGAAACCTTGTAATGCCACAAGGCTCCTCTTCACAATAAAACAGTCTCTCAGCAGTAACAATTTCTTAATAAACCATTTATCTCTTATAAAATCCCAATCAAACTTAAACATTGCTCATTTTTATTAAAATGACAATTATTTATCAGTTCCAAATCACAATCCTAATACACTTATTTTTTTGTTAAACAATCGCCTTATGATTAACCAGAAACAATTTTGATAAAAGAAATTTGTAACACTTTCAATGCCATAAGACGCATGTTCCCAATCATCACAAATCTTACACTGGTACCATGCTATTTAGCTCTTAGAATACTTTCCATTACACACACTAGAATAATTTGTGTCTTGCTGTGAAGTAATCTTCTTATTTTTCAATTCCAATGGATTAATTTCATCATCTGAGCTTGTTAATGAGGAATTATCGTGCAAAGATATGTTAGCGCTGGAATCACTGGACTCATCATGTGCCTTGGAACTTAGTTTTTTTTTGTATATTTTGTTTTGTTGACATTTTCTTATACACCAACTTTTCTAAGTTTATTTTCCTTCTCGTTTTATTTTTTTTCGAAACTGGATTAGGCATCTCCAACAAACTGCGCAATTTAGTAGTTTGTAGAGTATTGAAAAAGCCAGTTTTCGTGCCATGAAAGAACCGGCTCTTTCAAAGCCTCCACAAGTGGCTCTTTCAAAACATCTTCCTTTGATTTACTTTTTCAATGAGGGCTCAAGAAAAATTTTTTTTTACCAGAAAATCCCTAATTAATTGGAAATTTTCGTAATAGAATCCAGAATTGAAAACGGTAATTGCTCTTGATTTCAAATTTCTAATAATGTTTTTTGGGTTTGAAGGCCGTGAATTTTTGAAAGTTTTTCCTGGCATTTCGCTGTCGCAAGTAACTAGCTCCTTCAGAAGTTTATACATCTTGAGTTAATATCTCCGATGACTGACCAGTCACCTTTTCTAGTTACCATATGGCCTGTAGGTACCTTTTTTTCTTACTTATAGAATAAGAGTTAGAAAATATTGTGATAACAAGGTATTCTCTTGTACCATGTCAAAGACCTGTTTTGTTCACTCCGTATCAATTATCCTAGATGGACTATCTCAACTTCTAGATATACCTTTCAGTAACCATTAAAGTTGGTATCATCGGTAGATGAATCAAAATGATTCTTCATTCCAACAAAGCTATTCTATCCCTATCTATATAGTTTCGAAATGAGTGAACCTATTCAACCCTTCACTGCGAATCGCGAGGTTTTATTATGGCCAACACCTTTTCAAACTCCATCAAATAAATCTCATTCACGGAGTTGATCACTTCATTTTGTAAGTATTCTTCGGCCAGAGTACTCGTAGAACACTGCCAAACGCTGAAAACCTGACCGAGTCTGCACTAGGATATGAGAACATTTCAAGATTCCAAGAATATGGTGGTGACCATTGTACTGTGAACATCGAAATAGTGAGCACTGTATTTTTCCATGTTCTAAGCGATATTTCAAGACTATTTAATCTATGATCAAAGTCATATATCTGCAACTACCGTTGTGCGTGGATTATAAAGTTTTAACTTAAGTGAAATTTTAAGAATAGAAACTGTCGAGACAATTCCGAACAGTGTTGCCAGTGTACGCATAATGAGCAAAACAACCCGAGCTAATGCATCAACCGCTTTGA
>WOGO01009233.1:0-10298 GCA_015342085.1 Leptinotarsa defecta
TACAGCTGTTTCAGCCTATTGGGCATCGTCAGTACCGGGCAGGCGGTCCTCGATTGAAGACAAAATGAGAAAAAACCAAGAAAGTACTTGATAAAAAAAGCTGCGTAAACGCAAGCGAAACATAAGTGGAACCACCTATTGGTGTGACACCGAAGTCAACTTGCCAAGTTTTTATGTCAGTGTTGGTAGTTTGACCAACAGTTGTCGGTTGAATATTTAGGTTGAAATATTTAGGCGAAACTGGCGAAGGTTCTGGTCACAATAAGAAATAGGAAATAAACATACGTGGAAGTGATGATGTAATGGATGAAAATGCAAATGTATCTAAATATATCATTTTCTGTTTTCAACTTGTTGGAAATCTCATTATATATTTTAGAGAACTGTATGAAAGAGGTAATTGCAATTGAGTTGTTTTATGCTAAGGAATTCTTTCAAAGATAATAGGGCTTCGTAGAGTGGATAATTTTGTGATTCATATTGTTGAGAAGCAACATTCGTCTGTTTTCCATGTTGACCCACACAAGTTGTAGTAAATATGTTGAAGTAGGATTTGTTCAGGTTTTTCCATATAATAGACTAATGCACGAGTGTTGTATAAGTAAGACACAGTTTCTATGAATCTTTCTGGTGGCATGGTCGAAAACATGGTCAAGGTAACTAAGCTGAGAGAGAACTAGCAAGCAGCAAAAATTATTTCAATTGTGAAAGTTAATAGTTCTCTGGTAATGTGAAGTATTTCTGTGATGGTTGTTTATTGTACTTTGTTAATGAGCAGGCTTCATTGCGGCATTAATTGACTGATTGTAATCAAATATCAACAACAACACCGACCACCAAATTCAGAGTTGATAAATTCCGTGAATATGTACCCAGGAATATTTAGAAATATGAATATAATGAGTAACAATAGAGAGTTCCATTCGTTGTTTACAGTGATTTGGTATCAATTCTTGAACCAGTGCATATAAATGAGCCAAATCCTGCTTACTCTCACATAAATCAAACCATTCCTGGACAATAAAGTATATTTATCTATCTATCTATCTTTATGAACCATACGCATCATAAAGACTACATTGATGAATTCATTCCTGAATTCGTATTATATGGAGAAGCTGATGCATCTGAAGTGTTCGTTTCAAACTCGGAGGTTTACGTCATCTCAAATATTTGAAAAATGTTGTTTCAACGAACCCTTTGACTGTTGAGGTATTTAAATAATGCCACACATGTGGTATCTGTGGATATACTTTCGGAAAGGATGATGCGTGTCCACTGCCATCTAACATGATGAAAATGCCTAACTTCCAATAGTTCAACTTCATTACGATCCGAACTATAGGTTACTTTTCAGTTGGGTATTTCAGTCAAATTTCGCTACGGGCAATGAGAACACTATTTTCTGTTATTCAAGCTTTCGGAAATTTATTTTTTCCTTTATCAAGAATATCTACAGAATAAATGTGACGCAAACATTGCATATTATTAACAATTTTAAAGAAGATCCACCAAAGTTAGTTCAAAATATAAAAAAGGCATACAAATCCAAACATACAAATTCGAAAATTCAAATGTAAACGTGTCGTTGAAAATTTTGTTGAAGCAGCAGAGAGAATGTGATCAATATGATATTTGCGTATATACCTTGAGATTCAAATGTGAGTGAAGAATGTTGATTTATAAAATAAATGAATCGATTGCTACCATATTACTTGTAATAATTTGGTATTTCGAAATTCTTCATCTAAGTAAAGAATAATAGATTCCACAGTTTCCGAAAATTTATAATGAAATTCCAATTCCTTACATTCTATTTTTTCCATCCAGTACAATGATAATGCCATTACACTAATGAACTTTCATTGATCCATGAGTTGTGATGTTAGGAAAATCTCAGCAACATCACTATAGACGACGTTCTTTCCGTTTCAAAACTCTCTCCATCATAAATTTATTGGGATCATTGGTTTTATTCAATTCCATTCTATAGAAGAAACCTCTATTCGGCTGTCCGTTGAAATCTGCGAGCGCATCAGTTATAGGTTTTTTACTTTTTCAACTTTGAAAAGTTTAGTTGCTAGGTTTGCCGTATGATCTTTTTGGAATACCGCTTTATGCTTACTTATTCGCACCATATCTCCAATTTTGAATTCATTTTTGTCAGGCTGTCAATTTCGTGGATTATTTTACATCTGCAGGTTTCATGCCAATAGTACGATGAACTTTGTTGTTATATTGACTGTTGACTTTAGGAAGAACATTCAACCAACTGTAATGGCCATGAAGTGGAAACTGTCTATAAAGCCCTGATGATAGGTACCGAGTTTTATAATTCTTAATTTTTATCGTTAATGAAGGAGAACCATATTGATCATCATTTAGCACAAAAAAACTGTAATTGCGGAACGAGTTATCAGAACGTTAAAAATTTGGCTTTATAGACAATTTTCACTTAAATGTCATTACAGTCGTTTGAATATTCTTCCCAAAATATAACAACAGTCAATATAACAATAAAGTTCATCATACCATTGTTATGAAACCTGCATATGTAAAACCATTCACGAAATTGACAGTTTATGCAGGACAAAAGAAGCAGCGTGACAAAAATGAATTCAAAATTGGAGATATGGTTTCAATAAGTAGTTATTCAAAAAGGTGAAACAAAAAATTTAACAAATGAACTTTTCAAAGTTTTGAAAGTAAATAGAACAGAACCTATAACTTATGTGGCCAAAAAAGAATCAATGACCCTAATATATTTATGATGAAGCGGATTTTGAAACGGAAAGGACGTCATCTACATGTAAAATGGCTTGGATTTTCCTAACATCACAACTCATGGATGAATGAAAGTTCATTAGCGTAATAGCATTATTGTACTCAATGGAAAAAAAGAGGATGTAATGAATTGGAATTCCATTATGAATTTTCTGAAACTGAAGAATATGTTATCTTTGCTGAATATTTGATGATGAATATTTCCGAAATACCAAAAATAATAGAAGTAATATTGAAGCAATCGATTCATTTTTTTTATGAACCAACATATAATAAAATAGATCACATTAACAAAATAGAGTTCAAGTCAGCAGGTAGTCAGGGCTCATCTGAGTGTATTTCGATATACGATTATCATGGATTTCACATCTCCTGATCTGCTTGAGAATTCGACTGAGGCGCCATATCCTCCTCTTCTGAATGTATAGAGTGAGGAGTGGGAGTGCTGTATTAATTTAGAGTTTCGATATAGGTATAGATACATCACAATGAACTTACTAATCATTTGACTGTTACTCCAATAATTTCATTAGGTGATTCAATTTTTCATCAGAATCCACCTCATGATCAGATACAGTCTTGAGGGCATCGACAAGGAATTCGAAACTCACTTCAGGCTGATTTGGTAGAACTCGATATCCTTATGCCCCCACGGTATTGTTTTTTTGGTATTATGGATGATGGATTGCTTATCATCCTTGTATGATAACTTAACTTTATTACACATTAGAGTACACACACCGTGTAACTCACTTCGAAAAGTGCTCACCTCAAGCAATATGACACCACCCAATCCGACTATTTTTCTATAATCATCAAGTGACATTTGATTTCGTGATACCGACTTTTTTATTTCTTTTGTATTCTTCAGTTCATCACTGACGTACCATGAAAACTAGTAATTGGATCGTTAGGAAATTTGTCTTTCATCATTTCAAAAATTGCCTTAGTTATAGGCATAGCAAACTGATTTTCTACTTTGTAGTTAGATGTATTGAATTTCTACATATGTCTTTCCATGAAATCATGAAAGTTATCCATGAAAATTATGAGAATGAGGGGGTCGGAGAGAAGCATTTGGCCCATTATGTTTTCCTATGAATTTATAAAAAACTCGCACACAACTGTTTTAGATAAATCAAGAATACTGAATTCAAGATAAAGAGATTATTTGTGATTTATTTTCACTCTAGTCATATAAATGGCAACAAAGACCTTTGAGAAAATGGAAAGTGTTTCAAAATTGGGTCGACCATGAAGGTATTTGCACCAGTGGTTCGCCTCATAGACTCCCAATGAGTCACAAGCCAAAATGTCATTCCTATTATCAACGTTCTCCATTGTTTTTTTTTTCCAAAGACAGCATTTGTTCTTGTCTTGAAAATATTTTTATGATAAACATTTGTAGTTTGATTTCTCATAAGGGTATACAAGTCTACATATTTCTTCAATCATGGTTATTGATTGAATGAGAGAACTCTGTGAGTCATCACTATCGATACATTCTCAATTGCCTGCCTCAAAACCATATAATGAACAATAAATTTTCTCTTATCATTCACGTTAGGTATTATTTTGGGTATTTTTGAATTGGAACCGGGTGAATGACGCTTTCTACATGGAATGTACATCGTGGAGTTCTTTAGGGTAATGTCATCTACTTCCAAAACATAACCCTTAAGACCATCATCTGAAACGCTCATGATATCTAGTTAAGAAATTTCTTGTTCAGATTACCATGAAAATCCACTTGTTGGTAATGGTTGGGTGATGAATGATAATGCTTCATTTTCATAATAATCTGGCAGAAGATGCAATATGTGGTATGAGTCAGAACACTGACTCGTACCCCCACGTATACCCTTTTAGAGAAGAATTGTCATGTCAGTCTCCGTGAGTAATTTCAGCTCTGCACCGATGTATTCAAGCATGGCATTTCAAGATTGGTTGGAAGAGGTAAACTAGTGAGCTGGTTCTAATTAATATTTATCCAGACATACATCCAATTTCAAATACGAATCTGGATATTATTTTATTGTTTCACAAATCGAACAAGGACCACACACGTTTTGCCCTCTCATAATCATCGTCAGATATATGTTTCTCATCGAATTGATTATGATGGTAGCTTACTAAAATCTCACTTTGTCAAATCTTCAAAGAAACTGTAGAAAAAAACTACTATTTTTTGTCTCATAAAAGAAATGATATCCCGGAAAACACTTTCGTGTTTCATATCATTGAATACCACTGGGGTTTTTTCCTAACACTAAACCGTATTTTAACACCTAGACAGGTGTTTCGATCACCAAGTGTTCATTTTCAAGAGGAAGATCAAACTAATCATACTAAGAAAGTTATCTTCATTTATTCCGTTTAGGAATCACACGTTAACAGGTAAGACCTCGCTAGTCCTTAGCTCGCACAATTATCTCAACTTCTGAGAGTTGTCGTTCGTATGGGGGCGACAGCTGATTAACGGAAAATCATATTTTGAACATATTTTTAATTTCACAATATTGCCTCATCTACTATTCTTAAATCAATTTTACAATGTGTCCTAATGTGATAGTCAGGTAAATCTAATAATTGAAATAATGAAGGCTATATGAAATTAATTTCACAATATTACCTTATCTACTAGTCTCAAATTAATTTTACAATGTGTTCCTATGTAATACGTGAATCTGATAATTAAAATATCATAAGCCATACAAAATTAAATTCACAATATTGCCTTATCTACTAGTTTTAAATTAACATTACAATGTGTCCTTATTCAATAGTCTGGTGAATCTAATGAATAGTATATTATTTTAACAAGCTATATACTATACTATTAGGTATTGGTCCACCATCGTTATTCATAATACGAGTATAATTATGTCCGCTCATTTCTACACTTTCATAGGTATCTAGATGCTTATTATTGTTAACTTGTCTAACTAATCTTAATGAACTGAAGTCTAATGACTGCTGATTTTTCAGGTCTTCCATATTTCAAGTGTGCTGAGTGCTCCTTATATCTTATTTTAATATATTTTTTGCATCGCAGTCCTTACATTTTATTTCGTAAATTCCAGACTTTTCCGAATTCTCGACTTTGTCTTTTGGACTTCCTAAAAGGCTCTGTAGTATATGACTTGTTTCAAAAATAACCCTCAAACCAAGTTCCTTGAAAATTTTTCCCCAGTTCTTCGAATATTGGTGGTATGGAACTGAGATATATTTTCCTGGTTTTTCTCCTTTCTGAAAGTGGAGATTTCATTCATTCTTAACCTAAACTTCTTCTTTCTCATTATGTGATCAAAATACGTGTCGATGTGTTGAAATAACGGTTTGGTGTTGGGAAAAAACTCCAGTAATATTCATTACTACACCAAAGGTTCCAAACAGTGCATCACAAAAACTGCATTAATAAAAAAACAGATATTATTCATCTCAGTGAGATATA
Organism: Leptinotarsa defecta; assembly: GCA_015342085.1. Classification (NCBI taxonomy): domain Eukaryota; kingdom Metazoa; phylum Arthropoda; class Insecta; order Coleoptera; family Chrysomelidae; genus Leptinotarsa; species Leptinotarsa defecta. Next base: position 6,239 of record WOGO01009233.1, read on the forward strand.
TTCGTACTTCTTGACGTTGCATAAAAATCCATACGATAATATTTCAATGAACCTATCAAATCTGGAATTGATAGAATACTGTACTCAATAAATGTAATTCAACTTTGCTGTTGAAATTCTACACACAGGTAGAAATTTCTTAAAGAATTCTTTATAATTTAAGGTTTGTTACATCTTTCATCACTATTACTACTGACATATGTCATGTCAACTGTCAGTCAGTTATAACCAATAGAGACGATTTGTGAAATTTCCACGTGTGAACAAGATTCTTTTTTGAAAAAAAAATGGAACCGTAGTGTATTCTATCAAATATTATATATTATTTCCCAGTTTTTGTAAATGTATTGTATCAATTTCCATCCAACATTTCATTTCATGAATTCCAGACTTTCCCAAATTCTCGACTTTGTCTTTTGGCTTTCTGAAAGGCTCTGTAGTGTATGACTTGTTTTTGAAACCACCTTCATACCTATTTCCTTGAAATACACTAAAAACTTTGAGGATATTGTGATAACAGTTATAACCCGAAGACGATTGTGGATACTAACAATCGAAACGTCGTGAAGTAACTTGGTTTGGAGCCTTTCAATTTTCAATTTCCATTTCTTGGTAATAATTTTGTTTTATTCTCATCTCGTGTTGATATTAGGTATACTTGTTATTTGTCAGCCGATATTTTTCATTTTTACATATTCTTTCAAGGATTTCAAATCAATTTATAGCATATTAGACAATGGAAGTCCGAACTAATGAAATGCACCACGAAACATTGTCAACCACCTTCAAAGAAAGATTATTTCTTATTTGTTAGCTATGAAACCAGATTCAATAAATGTAGCAACTAATTCCAATACATATTTATGATTCAAATTACTGTTGAAATATTTTTCATTGAATACTGTTGCCGTCCGTTTTTGCGTATCTTCTACATTTCTTGAAAATACGAATGATTTCAATTCGTTTTGAAGTGCGGAGTGTGTGTCGCAAAACTGATTTTACCTTTTAACAGCAACGTAATTTTGGCAACCAGAAATGGTGTTATGAATGATAAATGAAGAATAATTTAGGAAAAAACTGAAGATTCTTCACCTGGCCCCTTTTCTTCTACGGTATGTGAATTGTAGTCAGCTTGTGGAAAGTTGTAAAATAGGTAGAATAGCCAAATTAGTATTCGTTGACAACTCTCCAACTGACTTGTCATTCGTGACTACCACATAAGTATTTATTTAGGTATATCACATTCCTTTTGAAAATAATTTCCAATGAAATATTTTGCTTTTTCTTCATTCGGTTGGATTTGAGAAAAAAATACTTTAAACATTTTCCGTTATGTGATGCCAATTCAGTTTCTTCCCTTTCAATTCATCAAAACTATATCACATAGAGTTTTTGATACCTAAGCTTGTTCTCGCCAGTTCTCACCAGACATTCGGCAAACTTTCAACAAGAAAAATCAGGTTTGTGGTATATTGGAAAAGGTAGCACAATGATGTGGTGTAACTCAACCGCCTTTTGCATTTCAACAGTTATGTCTACCTCCACTAGAGGGTTCATGTGATTCAATCGAAAACTATCTTACAGAGTGTCCCCTTCAAAAATCATTTTGACGTGTTTTTGAATACTTTTTATTTTCTATAGGGGTCGAAATATATTATTTCCTCTCTTAGATATAACGATCAACTCAACAAATAAGCAATTAAAATTCATAAACCAGATTGCTCAAGTTCACAGTGCCAATGCCCCGAAATAACAAAGACATCGTCGATTAAATACTTAGAAGTTTTCTCCTAAGTACGACTGCTAATGAATAAATTATACAATATGAGAAACATCGTATCCAAAAATAATCCAATAACTCTATATTACAGTTCAGCTGAATCTGTCCTAAGTTAGTGTATTACAGCATGGAGCAGCAAAATTTTGTACTAAAAATTATTTACAAAAAAAAACAATTTTTAACCATGTTACTCTAAGATGATAAATATAAATCATTTATATATTTACAGAAATATTATCTAGATTTATTTAAACATCGGTGAATTCAAAGAACTAGAAAATGGTATAACAAGGTCAAGTGAAGTCAAAACATTACAAATTTCACTTCTCAGGAAAACCCGTTCCCAAACCTCCTTTCTGAAAACCTGAAAACTATAAAAGGTATAAGAAAATTCAAAACTGCCTTTGAAAGTTATATTCAAAGAAACTCAATCCGTTTGTGAAATGAATACTGTTTACCATTACTATCATTCGCCTATCAATATATTTTAAATTTGAAATACAGCTCTTTCTAGCTCTCCTGCCAACAACTCACTAAATCCATTAGAATTGTACTGCACAACGATCTCAATCATTGTATTTATTAGGCATATCCATTTTATGTTTTTGAAATGTACATGATTTATAATCCTGCTGAATAGATGGGAAAGTACAGTACAGGTATTTTTCATACCTATATAGGTGTAACCCATACATTTAGCGAGATAACTCTGATATATATTATTTGAAATATTTTATGTACAAGTATGTTATTGAATGAATGAATTACTGAATTACTGATATATTCTAAAATCAACACATGTGCAATATTCAATTATGAGAAGAAACAAAATTTATTGAACGAGTAGCAGTAGGTCGATGGAAATATTTGCTCTCCAAAAACCATGTATCAGATATCAGTTGCTCTCACTGAATATAACTGTGTGGCATGTGAAACTGTTACTCGTAAGGGTTGTGTCAAGCAACTGAACTATGTTCAAGTGCTTGATGGTGAACGAATCATCTGCAAGACAGTTCAACTGAAATGCACTAAAAATGCAATATAATATATTTATAGAAAATTTTTCTTGCGATCCGTATCATTTACCAGTTTATCTTTGATAAGATACCTGAATTTTCGCATACAAAAGCTTTCGTTATCACATATCCTATCAAATCAAACTGAAAATCTTGCGCAATGACGGCGACAGTGGGAGATTCTCCGACCGCCACTCACAAACGTTTAGTTCCATCTATCCAACTGTTGTTGGATAGATGGAACTTCTTCCTTAGCACTTTCTTCACTAGGTAAACATCATGATTGTAATTCCCCTTCCCAATCTCCTAGCAAGTAGATAATGGGGTTGGTAATTTACACTTTCGATACTTTGAACAGCTATATAGTCCAGTTGGGCAAGCATATGTTAACTTTTCGATATGCGCATCACATCTACAATTTAAAAGTTTTGCGTACAGTCATCATTGTAGGCTGAGTTAACAACTTGATTTTCATTGACTTTCGTTACATCACATGGTTCAATATTGATGTTTCGATGTTAACGATTGTTGTAACATACTCACTCCGCAATAGCAGCCATTCCAACAATTTATGTACTATAATGATCAATGTTATGTTTCGTCTTGAAATTTCAAAAGTTGTAATTGCAAAAATATTTTCCCAAATCCGGCAGCGGATTTTTGAGGTATAGTTCACAGATTCTTCTCAGAGTATGATTAATTGCATTAGTGACGACAGCATTATTTTTACTTTTGGGTGGTTTCGTCCATAGGTATTTAGAATTACAACCAAAATATACTTGGCATATTTTTTGTAAATCAGCATGCTCTGTCGAACAGATTTATGCCGTTTATCTATCAGTTGCATTATTTTTTCGAATTTTTCATCTTATACCAAACTGAAACAACGATGTGAAAAATGAATCTGAAATATAAAAAAAAATGCAAACTTCAAAGTATCGATATTCATTGAACAGAAAATATCATTGACGTGGAACTCAAATGAAACGCAAATGAAACGCATCATTTTATTTAACATGTATCATTGTTAATGATGAACGAGTGTCTACTTGAAATATTGAAGGTGTCATGCTTCATAACTGAAACTTGATTTTATCTAGTATTAATGAATAATACTGGAGTTCTATCTCAATACCAAACTGTTATTTTCAGTTCAATGAAATGAATGAAAACACTTTCGTCTAATCACCACTAGTCAAGACAAAACTGTTTTCATTGATTTCATTAAAGTGATCATGAATCACAGAATAAACAATTAATCAAT
>WOGO01009234.1:0-10297 GCA_015342085.1 Leptinotarsa defecta
GAAAATCTGCAAAGGCGTTTCCTGAAGTTTCTTGCATTTAGAACTGATGACGTGTACGCTGCTTGAGAAACTGACCATTCCACACTACTTCAAAGATTCAGTCTGCCTTTTTTGGAGCAACGTAGAGTTTCATCAAGTAGTGTTATGTTATACAAAATTTTGCACTGTTTTATAGATGCACCCTCATTACTAGAACAAACTAACTTCAACGTACCTGAGCTACTACACGTAGACAGATCACTTTCTATACCCCTTTTACAAGATCCAACCTTGGAAAAGTGTCTCCTATGAATTTGATGTGTGATAATTATAATACCCACTGCAGTCAATGCGATATTAATTATTATATTATATATTGTCCTGTAAATGGATTCTTCTGTTGGGAAATAAATTTTGTTGTGTTGTTCACATTACTTCTATGTGAGATGATCATTCCTTCAAATCGCTCGTGCAGAATATCTAATGTGGCATGAGCTGGCCAAAAGGAGTTGGTAATCATCGACTCATAGTGCTCACCGTTGATAGTGATGAGCTGGCCAACGTTGTTCTCAAATAAATATGGACCGATGATGCCGCCAGCCCAAAATTCACACCGAGTGACTTTTTCAAGATTCATTGGATGCTCTTGGATCTCATGTGAATTGATATCGTTAGAAATTCGACAATTTTGTTTGTTAATCCAGAAATAGGCTTCATCGCCAAATATGATTTTCGATTAAAGTTAGAATCAGTTACCAACTACTCCAGAGCGAGCACACGTTCTCTGGGTCAGTTGAATTTTGTACATGTGCACCCAAGTTACGACGCAAAACTCGTCTAGGTGTGGTCTGCAAAAGTTGTGAGCGACACAAAATCGACTGCCTCGGATTCTGATGCACACTCTCATAGACAGCGGCGATGTTTCCGGCAAGTTTTGCGTTTCCTCGACGAATGGGTGTTTGTCAATTGTTTCCTGAACCAGTGGACTCCAATTTATCACATTGCGAATATTGAATATGGATTACTCTTTGAGGACGGAAAACAATGCCATTCATTGAAACTTAATTTCAAGAAACTCATACACTACATATTACAGACATATATTTCTTCATCATTGGAATGGGTAAAATATGGTCGTCTGTGAATTTTGACAAAAAGGTGAAAAAACTGAAAGGCTGAGAAATGCTTAACTAGTCTCTCACAGTTTTATCAAATTTATTGAAAATAAATCTGTATAACTGATATGACTACACTTCACTTTCAGGGTGGACTGCTTCCTCAACAAAATTATCTTGAAATGTGAAATATTTTTTCTGGACCATGAATACTGGTGGAATGAAAAATAATTTTGAGAAACCAAAAATTTGGAAACATCGTTCACAACAGTATATTGCATTAGCTTCAGGTTACTTTGATTTTTCCGTCACAATAATGAACTTTCCAAAAAATGGAAAGAACGCTTTTTTATATAGATATCTTCCAAAATGATATTCAATTTCACGGTAATCTGAGATAGGGACTGTTTCAAACAGTTCGTGTTCAACTTCCATCAAATCCTCCATTAAAAATTCAGAAATTCGATTGCTTTTGTTATGGAAATCTATTACAGCCTTCAGTTCAATACTTTTCCCTTCTGTAAATCATGTTAACCAGTTCTGTCTTCCTGGAAAAGTTAATATAAGCAATTTCGTGATCCAAATTACATGTTTCTAAACGATTACTTCGGGAGTAGGCATTCCCTTCGATAAATTGTGGGGTTGTCTCCTTCAATTCAATTATCTAGCACAGTCCGAGATAAACCAGTTGCAGAGAATTCCAGATTCAGTGGATAATTGTCACTAATTCTGTAGGCTTCCTTGAAATGATTTAGTATCATTGGGGAGTAGATCAAAGGTACTTTCCTAAATTGAAGATTATACTTTGTTACAACTTTTCTGCAATTTTTATGCCCAACAAATATTTTATTGGTCAAATGCACGTATAACTATTAATTATCTATAGATTCATTTCGTGTCCTCTCGAAAATTACCAGCTTCCAGTTATCGATAGAGATCAGAAATTTCTCTTAGGATTTCGAGCAAAAGCCAAAGTGGTGATTATTCAAAAAGTATTATAGGGCAACATGTTGACCTCATTCGAATTGTTTAATATAATATAAATAGTTATCCCAAATCTGTTCCACCCTTATTGCTTCAACACACTTTCATCACGATATCCCGACCTTTCAATTACCATCTCCTCTTTACGTCTATCCTTTGCGTTCACCTCGTTAAGGGTTATAATGGAATTACCGAAAGCATATAGCCATCTAGTAGAATATCAACGGATCCGACATTGGCGACGTTATTGTTATCCCTAGGTTTATATTTCGCAATAGGAACTGAAATTAACAATTTCCTCGTACCTTCCAACCGGTATTTGTTATTGAACCCTTTTTTGATAATGCCCATTCTCATTTTGAAATAATAAAGTAAGAAGTTAGTTTCGATGTAAATGAATGGTGTCTTTTTAATGTGTTGGAACAGATTGCATTCGTTTCTCGGATATAACTGATTACAAATGTATTCGACCTGGAATAACAAAGATGTTACATGACCAATACAACATTGAAAACCATGAACTCTAAATATTATTGACGGATGCATATTTGAACAAAATTATAGGCCCATTATTCGTTCGTTTTGAGGGTCCTTATATGTTTTCAATATGCACTGTTTATACTTGGTAGCGATTTGACAGAAAATTGCTGCAATCTTATGGGCTCGGAAAGTTTTCTCTCATCATTTCATGACACACATTTTGTACTGGATACATTTTGGATCTTGCAATAATCGCTTGCCTCCTTCAATTCAGTTTTCAACATTCGCCTTTTCATGCTTTGCCTTCAGCTGAGGTGTTGGTTTTGTTCAGGAAGATGGTTATGTATTGATCTAGCTCCCTAATAAATTAGGCTTGTGTTTGAAAGTGTTGTGTTGAAAAGTTATCGAGATAATATTTTTTTTTCAATTTATTGGTTTTAACTCAAGTTGATATTAATGGAAATCTATGGAAACGTTCATACGCTACATTTTCACTCAATATTTTTTTTCAAACTTATGACAGCTTTCTAAGAAAAAACTACATGCCTAGGACGATGGTACATGAATAATGCTTTTGCCTTCACTGGCATCTTCTCTCTGTCTAGCGCCATACTGACTGGAGAGAATTTCAAATCCCTTTCTTGAATCTTACCATTAAGAAGCCTGTCCAACAGCTTGGGACGGATGTCGAATAGGCTTCTTGATGGTAGGATTGATGTCTGGTGTGAAAGGAAGTTGAAATTCTCTCCAAGCCGGTATGGTTTCAGGAGAGCAATGGATACTGTGATGGCAGTGGAAAAAACGGTGAAGGGAATAAAAGAGAATAAGAGAGGAAGGAGACACAGTCTGGCTGGGGCGATTGAGAGATGTATGACACTTATGAAAATGCCAGAAAATGTGGGCAGGATGTGCAAGAGTTTCATAGGGGAGCGAACAGTCACTTGTGGAACGATCTCTGAAACGGTAAACAGAGACTGTCCGCAAGGTTTCAGTCTGGGATCGACCCTATAGCTGATAGTCATGGTTTGAACGAATGAAAAGGATGAAAGTGAGAGAAGGCATTGAATGTATGGGGTGCATGTGCAGGCCTACGTGGATGACTGGTCATCATCGAGAGGGGCTCCGTTGAAAGCATCTGGAAATGAATATAAAGCATGGATGAAAGAGACGTGGTTGGAGTATAATGATAGGCAAACGGAGTGCATGTATGTAGAGGCCAGAAGCATGGACTTTGTTCTTTTGTGCATAGAACACCACAAGGAGTTTAAAAAGTGTGCTAGCAGGGAAAATGAGAAGATTGGCCGGGCGGACTAAGAAGACGTGCACGTGTATGACGTGCAAGTGTGGGGGTGCAAAATACGTGACAGCAGAGTCAGGGTATCGCACCACTTTACGCTGAAGCTAGGGTCAGATACCATGAATGGAGAGCAAATGGGGAAAAACGATTTAGGACAGGGTGAAAGGAACTGATAAGGTACTCCCCTGGATGCAAGGGATGCTGCTAGGGGAAGCGGAGGACGAAGGTATGGTGGATGCCGGAGCGAATATGGAAAACGGAAGAATGGCATAGTTTGGGCTTATTAAGGAATGGGCAAATGAACGAATCACCGAACAGGGCAGCGTGAATGGGGCAGAATTGATTTCGATAGAGAAAGTGATAGGTATAAGGAGTACGAATGACAGCGTGAGAGGGGGCAGTGATTCTGCCATGGCTGTGGAGCGGACGAATGCGGTACAAGTAAAGAAGATAGCTATGATTCAGAGAATGATTGAGGCAAAGAGGAAAAGAGGGGCACGGACCCAAATCGTATGCCGTAGGAGTCATCAGAACGGCAACCTGGGTAATAAGAAGGCCCACGAAGAGGCAACTCGAAGCCTCAACTTCGAAGGTGTTACCTGGAATGTTAGGAGAATGGACAGTAAGAATGGATAGAGAAAAAGGAAAAAAGAGCGCATTATGGAAGAAAGGCAGATAGAATGGGAAGACGGAACGACTGGGCGGCTGTTATACAGATACTGTAGAATAGTCGGGTTTGAATCGCCCAATCTGTCTGTCCAAGTATTCACGGGGCATGGAAACTTCCCAGGCCAGATTCAACCTGGAACAGTGTACTTGAGAGATGCATGGAGGGAGGGAATGTTGGGCAGGGAACCTCCGGGCCCACGTTGAATCGTGCTAGGTATCCCGGAAAGTTCTCATGCCCCGTAAGCTGGTGGAGAGCCTTTCGCGAAAGATCCAAGGATTCATATCCAGTCACCTAGTCGTACCTTTTCCCATTCCCTTTGCCATTATCTCCTGATAGTCCCTTTCGTCCTTTTTCTCTCTTCAATTTCACTGTGCAGCTTTCTCACATTCCATGTGACCTATTCTCTGTCCCAACCTTTCGTGGCTTCTTCCTGTTTCCTATGTTGCTGTCCTCATGTCCATTCCTCTGTGTGATCTGGGTACGTACTCCCCTTATACTCCTCTTCTCAATCATCCGCTGAACCCGGTGGTACAGTCAATATTTTTTAATACATTTTTTCTTGCATGGTGTTGAACCTGAAGTGAGTATCACAAAGAATTGAAACATTTTTTTACTCAGAATTTGAAGAAAATTCCCCTATCGGGATTAATATAAGCATACGTTTCTTTTTCTCCGAAAAAAAAAACTGAAAAGTGGAAGTTTCATCCAAGAATCAGCCAATAATGGCATTAGGCGTAATGCACAAAAAATGTTAATAAAAACTGTCAAAACACAATTCCAATTAGGTTAATGAATCAAAAATATTCCTTCTCAGTGATGCTAATGGAAGTTAGAATGAATGAAAGAGATAAACCTTCATTGGTGCAGATTTTTGGATATACATTTTACATAACAATGAATCCAAGATAGTGGAACATCATAAAAACTACATCCAATGATGTAGTCATAACTGAACTATAATGTATTTGCTGAACTAATGTGCTGCCAGAAAGGGTTACGAATATAACATGTAGCGCCATACCAAATACTTATTTAATCGAGATAGTTCAAAGATGACATCGCACTTCATTTTGGAGTAACATATATTGTGGCATTCTCTAGGTATTATAATTAAGATTTATCGCCGGGTTGAACACTATGATGCGAGGGTATTCCACGCGCTTAACAGCGTTATTAATTGCTCTGGGGCGAAGGGACTTCTTATTCGGAATAGAAAGTACACAGCTTTGAAATAGTTTACAAAGGAATTTTGATGTTGAATACTCTTTCCTTCTGATAAACTCCCCTGATTAATTATGAATGTAGGAATACGTAGTACATCCGCACTCATTTGGATTAGGTTTCAAAGTGAATAATACCTCTGAGGACATGCGTTAACGCTGGTTCCAAATTTTCTGTATTCAAAAGCCAATAGATCAATGGTATTTGTTTTCCTGATACTTTCAAATTTTCTAAAATAATCCCTGTATTCAAAAAGAGCTATAGAACACAAACTGGTAATTATCGACCCATCTCAGTTATTTGCATTTTTTCAAAAATAATTGAAATAATAATGAAGAAAAGATTGACCAAACACTTTGAGGTCAATAAGTACATTAATGAATCACAATTTGGCTTTCGCTTAAATCGCTCAACTACTAGTGCAGCTACAAGGGTTGTCGAGAGGCTGATTGAGGGTCTTGAACAAGGTCACCATATGGGTATTACTCTCTGTGACTTGTCTAGGGCCTTTGATTGTGTTTCCCATGATATACTTGTAGAGAAACTAAATTATTATGGAATTATAGGGGTAGCTCTCTCTCTTCTTGAGTCATACTTATCTAATCGATCTCAAGCAGTATTTTATAACAACAGTTTGTCCAGTTTTAAAGATGTGAAATTTGGTGTTCCACAGGGTTCTGTATTTGGACCACTGTTGTTTACCTTATATATAAATGACCTGAGTATATTCTTATCTCCATATGCAAGTGTTCTATTTGCTGATGACACAACACTGATATATTCACATAAAGATTACAGCTCCCTGATCTCTTTAGCTGCAGATGCCAAGGGGAAAGCCGAAAGGTGGTTCACCGCAAACAGGCTGAAACTAAACAATGATAAATCACAGAACTTAATAGTTACCACTATTTCATATCTACTAGTGGAAAATAATGTAAAACTGCTAGGATTTATTTTGGATGAAAGACTCAGTTGGTAAAATCATATTAAGCAGTTGAACTTGCAACCGTCCAGATCACTTTTCAACTTACGACAACTTCGCCTTATTACCAAAACTAATACTCTTAAAATCGCTTACTTCTCTCTTTTTGAAACCCATCTTGATTATGGAATATTGCTTTGGGGTAGCTCATCAACTGCATATAGTGTATTTCGACAACAAAAAAAAGCTATAAGGATCTTGGCTAATGCCAAGACTGCCTGACTACTGTTCAAAAAGTTGAAGATCATGACTCTTCCTTGCCTATTCATTTTCAGTACTCTTGTGGAGATCCATAAGAATCTACCAAACTTAGTTAGACAGTCTGATATTCATCAACATAATACTAGAGACGCACACAATATCAGAATACCCAGATATAGACTTATCAAATCGGCAAATAATTCTTTAAATTTTAGCTTATATAATATCTTTCTAGATGATCTAAAAAAGGCCAACATGTTCTGTTTCAAAAAAATTACCAAACTTTTCTTAATTGAAAATTCCTTTTATACACTAGACGAATATGAAGAAAAGGTGAAACAAGGTGGAATAATTTGATTTATGCTCACTGAGACATTATCTTTAAATTATTTACTCTTATATGTATATTCTGTTAATATTCTATTGTGGTATATGTCCAGTTTTATATCTACTTATAGTTTTTATCCAATGAATAAACTTTTGTGGCTTGCTACAAATATGCAACTGTATATAAAGTGGTTAAATAAAGTACTTACTTACTTACTATACAAATATCAATACAATCAGTGTCCGATACAAAACAATTTTTTGCGTCAAGCTTTATAAAAATATCACCCGAGCGACAGTTAATCATTGAGGTCCTCAATATCGTTCACTCACTGTGCATTATTCAATCTGCTGTTTGCTCATTCAAAATCATTGGAGTGCATATAATCTAATAACTTTGATATATATATTCATATCATGCATGGAATAAGATAAAATATGAGTTTATAATTAGTATGTTTTCATGGCGTTCTTCCATGAGCAGCTATTTTAATCTCCCAAGCTCTTTAAATATTTCGAGAATACGTAACCAGCCGAGCGTCACAAATTTACACTACGATGAATTCAAATTATACTCCGCAGTGTCTCTTATATATTGCTCCTTGGAACTTAAAATCCCTTCTGTGCGAATATGGAAACTTGAGTAATCACTTGAATCTCAAAAATTCACTCTGCATGTAGTAAACATAACCTAGGCAAATTTGGAAGGAAAAACGACTCTTGTGAATCGTTCATCAAATATGAAAAATAAAACGAATAAGGTCTTGCATGAATTCAAAACTCTTCCACCACATCTTCCGTATTGTGGTGACCTAGAAGATGCGGCCCAAACATGTTTTTGATTGGTGTAAGGGTGTGTAGGGTATTGAGACTGGCCTGAACGAATTGTTCTTTCAGATGATTTGATTTATAGCCAGTCTTCAAGTATGCCCATTGACTACGTGAAAGATTTCTTTCCTTATACGAGGAATTGGGCAAATTTCGAGTATGCTGTTGGTTTCTTCGCTCACAGGCAGATGAGGCGACGAAAAACTTGTTGTTTAGGGTATGATTTCCATATCAGAATTAGTCCCCCTAGAAATAAAAATTGACGCGTGTTATGTGAAATTTTCGATTATGCGTCCGGTTCTGACCAACAGAGGGGTCAAGTTTTTGTTGGAACGCCCTATATATTGCTGTTTGAACTTTAAAAGAATCAATAATTATGGTCAAGAGGGAAACAAAAATTCGTAATTCGGTGAGAATTTCTCTGGCGGAACTTTCAGGGACCGTCCAATCAGTTACAGAATTTTCTTCAAGAAGTTCTTACAACACTGTGATTGGCAATAATTCCGTTGAAAAAGGGAACCGCGCTGTTTCAGTTGCGAGAAATAAATCTCATCAGTCTGCATTTCCCAAGTAATTACGCTTCAGTGCTTTCTTGCTTAATTTACTTTCAACATTATTTGCTGATGAAACTGCTATTAAACGAAGCTTATGGGGATTTTTATACGCAGATTGAATCTAGTGCTGACTACGCCGAAATATTACTCACACATTGGAGCGATAACCTGGGGGCTGTAAAATACCAAAATGGCCTCAGATAACGTTTATTTCTACACTGAAGATTCCACACCAAAGGGATGTCATTTTGCCGATGTAATCAGCATTATAGCCGAGTGAATTCGGTGATATCACGTGATAGAATCAAATTCAACATTATTCAGGTTCATGATTTCTCAAAATTCAATTTCAGTTTAGTATACGAGTTGATTGCTTTTTTGTCCTATCACTCATTGATAAATATAATTTGCAACGCTTATATGATCCATCTACGAATATAATCTGTATGATATCATTCGTACCCAAACCGTTAGTAAATATTTTTTCCGCTTCTGGTACAGAAATATAAAATGGCTGTTCACGTCAAAGCAGAATTTCCTCCACTTTCCAAGGAAAGTATGAAACATTTTTTTCGTATAGATATTGAGGTATTGATAGTTGTGGAATAGTGTCTTGAAATATAACTTTACATTTTACTTTCACGAGTACCAGTTGAGAATGAAACTCGAATGATTTGTATGAGTTTCTGAAAACTCGACTAGAATCTTCAGTCATATGGAGTGAAAACTGAATGATATCATATGTAATCTGGAATGAAACAGATTCATCATTTGTTTGAAGGTGGTTGACAATATATCGTGGTGTATTGCATCAGTTCGGACTTCCATTGTCTAGTATAATATGAATTGATTTGATAACCCTGAAAAAAAACAAAAAGAATAACCGAAAATAACAATTTTATTGAACAAAAACTGAAAATACAAGGAAATAACATTCAACAACAACCAAACAAATGAAAATTGAAATATTAGACCGATCAGACCGATCATTAGCTCCAGAGATTCAACCATTCAGAACTTGTCCAGATTTTTACTACCACTGCAAGGTAAAACATCATCTTTTGTGAAAAATTCAAGGCTTTTCGTTGAACTACTAGGGGAAATCGAAGTCAAAGAGCAGGATAAACTGATCAGTTTCGACGTGGAAAGCCTCTACACCAACGTTCCTGTCGAAGAAGCACTTCAAATCATTCAGAGAAAGCTATCCGGAAATGGGAACCTGAAAGATAGAACAAACTCACCGATACAAGTAATCATGGAATTACTAGAATGCTGTGTACGAAATTGCTACGTCCAACTGAAGGACGAACTCTTTACGCAAGATGAGGGACTATCAATGGGATCGCCACTTCCACCTGTTATAGCCAATTTATATATGGAGTGGTTTGAAACTTTGGCCATTGAAGAAGCCCACAAGAAGCCCCGACTCTGGATGAGATACGTAGACGACACCTTCATAGTATGGAACCATGGAAATGCAGAGCTAGACACTTTCCTGAAGCATATCAACAACGTGAGGCCTTCCATCACTTTCACAATGGAGAAGGAAATCCACAACGAAATGCCTTTCTTAGACGTATTGGTGAAGAGGACCAACACTAAATGGGAAACATCTGTATATCGAAAACCCACTCACACAGGACAGTATCTGAACCAGAA
>WOGO01009235.1:0-10297 GCA_015342085.1 Leptinotarsa defecta
CAAACCACTGACCTAGTCGGGCATGTTAGTGGTGTTTTTGATTTTCGGCAACCCTATTGTAAATTTAATTATCTTGTTCAAAAACATCGCGTAGCATATTTTGCAAACTTTCGTGAATCTCATACGTTATTTAATTCAAATTCAATATTCGGTTTCAGAATTTTGAAGTAGTGTCGAGATTACAAAACTCTTTACAAGTAAAAACAGTCTAACGAAACTTTCATAGAAAACAGTTCTGTCAACCTTTCTGATACTTAATTAGTTTGAGTGAAGTTTTTATAGAAGTTTCACGGCCCCATATGAGTTGAGAATATCCATTAGGAACATGTCGATGTAAGAATAGTTATTGTAACATCAAGGCTCAAAGAAACAAGAGATCCGGTCGATGAATTAAATTTGCATGTTGTATATAGTGTGACGATCTTCTTTATGTTTGGGAATAATATTGATGAATATTGTAGAGTTTATGTTAGGTACTATCGTTTAGTACATATGAAACTAAAATTATTGTATGGGAAAAATATTGAATGTGAATTATCGACTGGTACCGAATGATCTAATCATTGGCCTGATAAAATTTATATATATTTAGTGAAGAATATATATGTAAAAGAATTGAGAAGGAAGATGCGGCTATCCTAAATTTCTTCGTAAATAATTGTTGCTCGGCTTTTGATCATGTTATAATGACTTGGTGAGTCCTTACGTGTTTCATCATTTTCATCTTCATGATTTTCCGTGAATTGAAATTTTTATGTTTCACTATTCTTGATTATTGATGCTGTGGTTTCCTTGATGTAGGATTTGTCATATACATGATCCGATAAAGCAGTTCTTGTAGTCGTTGTTTGAATTTTTCAACATTAAACCATAAACAGAACCGAAGTATATTCAAGAAATACTTCGTGAAATTTTCACTGAATGGTTTTACAATAATGCAATAAAATAGATTCTTAAGGTGTGTCAACCGTAATGATTTTAAGATATATCAATGAATTGGATCATTCATAATGATTTTTGCAATTCTTCAAACTAGCTTTCAGTTCTATAGTTTTTCAGAAAAAATAGTACTAATGCAATTTTTTTTTTATTGTTTTGAGCTTTTTGTCTTCTGTCAGCAGTTATTCTTCTGAATATCTTTCCTAATAATATTCAATCCCGTGATGAGTTTCCTAGGTATGGAAAATGTGATTACAATGGGTCTCCGAATGATTTCTTGATTTGTTAAGATGAAGTAATTTTTATTAGAAACTTGACATTTCCTTCTTCATTGTGAATGATGCAGATGATCTTAGTCTATTGTAACGAATCTGAAGCCGCTCCTGACCGATATGCCGGCCGACCCAGCGAACAAACAAATGACATCACCGCGAAAGAATGTAACTGCCGGTAAAAGTCTAGTCGAGTACCGAACCGACTACAGATTTCTAGAAAGGACCGTTACAATATATAAGCCCAGCTTATAGAAAGTGAATCTAGCGGCTAAACAAAAAATTCAAATAGTGGAAATAAATTAAGCGTTAGTGGTAAATAAATTAGTTTGTGATTAGTGAAATAAATTTGTTTAAGACAGTTAATTCTTTAATTTGTTACAGTATGCAGGTTTTTTGCGAAAAGACATTTAGTTGTTTTTTTGTTTCATAATAATAATAATATCTATTCACATAGGAAAGAAGAATACAGAACAATATAGTAAGAAGATAAAGGTGATTAAATGAGAACTCGATAAGAGTTTTCCACACTTGTTTCGAAAAAATGCAATGCAATAAAATTTACTGACTGACTGACTGACAATTGCGGAAATATGAAAAAATCCAATGAGTATCAGACTTGTCTAAATCAAAAAATAAAAATGTGTAACTATGAATTATTACAACGGTTGATGTGTGTGAGTGGTATAAGATTGTTTGTATGACATTTAAATGATACAAATGTTATAAGCGGTGTGTTGGAAATTATAATAAATAAATAAGGTAAAATAGACAATCTTGGTGTACTAATATATAATATGAGGTTCTATTGTAAAGTAATAACAATTTTGTTCTTTTACACATTTTTTCATTGATAATCAGAAATTATTTATCTTGACTGTCTGCATATAAATTGCCTCAATGACTTTTCAAAGTGGTGAAATATTTGAATGTTTTTTATTGTATTGGGAAGAGTATTGAATAATTTTGGAGCCAGGTGAGTATATGTAGATATGCTGCAAAAGTGACTTTTGTGTTAATGGAATTACATGATGATTTTTTTTTTGGTGTTGTAATTGTGTGACGGTAAGAGATAACATGCAGTGGCTCTTCATTTTTCGTTTTTATTCAGCTCCGTTCTATCACTGTGAAAGTTGAAAATATTTCAGATCATGTTCGTGAAGACTAACTGATGAAGAACATGAAAACCTCATTAAGCATCGTACACATCTTGTTTCTGTGGCCAATAGATTCTAGATTTTTGGCGCAGAAGAATTCGAACCTAGTAAATAGGATAATTAAACTTTCAATCTGTATAACAGCATACCATCCATAAACAGACAGAACGATTGAATGTCGAAACAACGATTTATTAGTCGGAATTTTATAGAGTGATGCATAAGAAGGTGATGTACAAAACTCCTCAGAAAACGACTGCAAATGACAAACAATATCGATCAATGGGAACAAATGGTTGGGGTTTGCCAACCTCAGACAAAGGAAGCTGTCAACCCTTTGGTTCAGAGGACTTGAATCAACTCCTGTGTTGTCCCGTGACCATTTCTGAGTTGGTTACGTTTATAAGATTTTTTTTTCCTGATTACTCATTCTTCACATTTGCGAATACTACATACTTATTACTGTTCAGCACAAATGGATAAGAGTGGAAATATTCTTCTTTTTTATAAAAGATCGAAAATAGATGGAAGCTAAAAATAAAATGGAACGTAACTTATAGAACTCGGTCAGGCATAATCTGAGAGTAGATGACTTGTATAAATCCTTTAAATATGTATGCTCCTGAACAAAGACAAAACTCGTCACTGAATATTTTCAATCATTTGAAGGTGACAATTCGCGAAAATAGATTCCTGTCGAACTGTCAGTAATGTGAATTTTCAAGTGACAGTTATATGAAAGTCGAACAGTTCTTAAATACTTTATCATGAACCTATTGTTTTTTCCAACAAAATTCAAGTCATGTCGGATAACCGAGTCCAAAAACTTCTTTTCTCAGAGTACAGCGAGTTCGAAGATATGGTACTAATCGAAAGCCCGTTCGCTCAAACCACCAAAGATGGTACAGGTATCCGTCAAGTACATTTAGGTTTAACTCCATCGAAATTAGTCTTAGCCACAGATGTTTTGCCACCAGTCGAATATGTCAATTTCACATATTCTCCCTTAATAGATCCAGAGACTGAAACCTTCGAACTCATCGCAATCTATCCAGTGGAATGCGTCAATCTCAGTGTATATAGAAGGAAGAAGACTCAGGCACTCAAGGCAAGGTTCTGTAACAATCGAGTGTTGTACTTTGAACTTGGGGGATTTGAGAAACGAGCAATGTTCTGGAATCTATGGTGCGAAAGGGTGAGATTTCTTTGTCCCGGAGAAAGTGGATCTTCGCGTTCTGAAACTTCTGTAGGAACTTCCTCCACCGGTAGTACCCTGTACCTCCTGGATAAAAAACTTGTAGCGGTGAATGGTATCAAACAACTTTGGTGTAAGTTCGGTCCTAATTCAACTTACAACACGAATTCAATTGCTGAGACGATTAACACGCAGGTGAAAAGCAGAAGCAAATGGACTGATAGACATCTATATTTAGGGAAAAATTATGAAAACGGTGATTACCAACCAGTCGTGAAATCACCTGAAACTGATGATTTTGTAGTTAAACTTACCCCTGAGAAATCAAAAATTGCCCTGAGGAAAAAATATCCTGAAATTATTACATACATGGAAGAAAAAGATCTTAGCATTGGAGACACCGTTCAGGTTAGTACTATCTCGATATGATAATAAATGCAATACGTTTATGTAGTTTGGAGTTTGAAAAGTCAATTTTAGAACGTGTCATTCTTTCTTGAAGAAAGGTCTGTGTAAAACTGACCTACCCTCTTAATACTTTCAAAAATAAAAGTATGAGCTTTTCGATTAAGTCAATCTATAATGCACGAAGATCCTCAATATGAACTCATTGAAATTAAATATTCTGATATTTTCACAAAATCACGAGTTTCACTATATGATTTTATCTTCAGGCGTGGTTTGATATGATATAATTACTGGGGTGTTTTTAAATACGTTGATGTTAGATTTTTTTATCAATCAAATTGTCAAATTCAATAATATCAAAATCTTATTGAACATTATATTTCAATTTTTTTCTTTCGTATACAGTAATTTGGACTAAATTTAGCGAAACTGTAAATGTTTTGTTGAATAATTGAATATTTTTCAGCAAAAAATCAAAAAGTTTTGTCGATCTTTGTTGATTATCTTTTTCAAGCTGTATTATAATCAAATATGTTTTAACGGTTTAACCACAGTTTTTCCCATCAACTCAATTGTTTGATTAGTCTAACCAAAATTGTATTTTCAATTCATCCAGTTCAAAGATTTTTTCAATTATAGGAATGTAGGCTTTCACGGCTGGCGTCAATATTTTGGTTGGTTTCCGGGTCTTGCCGTGGTCTTCTTTGGTTACAAACTCCAAATGTTTCAACTGCGGCAGTCATCTTCTTCCTGTTGAAGTTCTCTTGGTGTTTGTGTATTTTTATGACTTCCAAACTCGATTCCTCGGTATTATCGAAAAGGATCTTATGTTCCCCATCGGGCAGTGCATGCTCAGCGACTGCAGACTTGGTCTGTCTCAATCGGCAACTCCGCTTGTTCTTGACTAGGCGGATACCAATATCTTTTCATCTATATAGACTTTACTACAGTTACATGGAATCCTGTAAACTCCCGCTCATTTGAGTGGATCTCTGTTGTCTTTTGCTGATCTCAGATACTCTGATATTTTCTTCATTGGTTTGAAGACGGTGATAATTTTTTCCTTCATAAAAATTTTCCCGATTTGGTTGGTGACACCTTCTATATATGGCAGATATACAGAGCCTTGAGGTTGCCCTCCACTGGTGTAGCACGGATTATGTCTTTTCTGTTGTAGTCGTTCGCTTGTAACATAGTTGTTAGGTGTTTTATTTCATCTGTTCACTAGGGTGTTGCTGACGGTTCGTTTCTGTTTTGGATAATGGTTAGAATTGAAAAATTTCAAGACAAAAGAAATGAAGTTGTTTGGCTTGAAATCTTTCAATTTTTAGTTTTAATTGTTCAATTTTCAATTTATCGCTTAACTTTTATCCAATTGTAATTTCATTAAAGGGTTGTTAGTTTCAGCTATTCATTTGAATTTTCAATTTTATTTCTTCTTTCAGGGATTTCAAATCATATTATATGATATCAGACAATGGAAGTCCGAACTGATGAAATTCACCATGATACATTGTCAAACCACCTTGAAACAAACGGAAAACGTATAATTCTCTTCTCGTCTCATGTTCGGTTTTTGACCCGTTTGTATACCAGATGTTTCAGCCGAGCATGTTCTCAGGTTGACTATTCCGCGTAGGTATCTCATGTCGAACATTTTTAATTATTTCATATCTCTTGTAACTGGATTAACTTTCCTGTGGGAATTAATCCGCTGCTGTTTTCCCAATGTAAAGATTCAAGAGTGTTTACAATAAGCTTTTGGTGTAGTTTTCATTGCTTTCGTTTTTCCTGAACATTCGAATTTTCATACTTTGCCTTATTCTCTGTCAGAGGTCGTTTGTTCCATCTTTGGCCACCAGATCATAATTGCATGCAAATGTTGTCAGGGGAATTACCAAAGAGTTATAGGTTCAAATATTTGAAACTCGAATATTTCTTATGCAAAAGACAATTGTGTGAAGATACAACATCACGTTTGGTTTCAGCCCCAAATGCCGTAAATGCGTCTGGCCAGCATCAACACTTCTCTTGTTTTTGTTTTAACTCTTTCTAGATTTTGGTTTCGGGTGACTCTCGGATATTTGATTTCCTCAGATAAATGCATTTTTTCCACCCAGAAATTTTGGATTTTAAGCCCTCTATTTTTCCCTCTTGGTGAATGTTAGCAAGGCTGATTTCTTGGGTCTATTAGTTTCTTTTTGATAACTTTTGGAATGTTCTCACAACTGAAAACAAAAAAGTTGAAACAAAAATTCATCTAACTCCATCAAACAATGAATCTTGGCACCTCCAAAACATTCACTTATAAACTTTTAAAGTTCGTGACTTCTAGGTCAACCGATTTGGATACGGTATAAATGAAGGTTGCCATACGGGACTCTTCCTAACAGTAGAGGATTATGCTGTTCCGCACAGATACACCCCGATGGTACATGATCTATCCCCAACTGAGAGTATATCAGCAATAGTAAACTATGAACAACTAGCTGAATCGGCAGTATTAGTATGGGAATTTTACAAAGTTGCGGATCCTGATAAGTACAAAATAAAACATAGGAGAAGGTACGGCCTAGCCACGAAACCTTTGTTTTTGTACGGGTTTGGAGAGTGGGCCCTTTCGAAGGGGGCGAAGTACTCTCTTCATCTGAAGAGAGCAGTATCCGAGGTTACTCTGAGTTCGAGGTTCAAAGAATTGGAACTGGTATCTGCGTCATCCAAAAAACAATTGACAGCATCACTATCGAAGCAAGAGTTGGACACGAATAGTATCCAGTCACCAAAGTCTCCCGCCATTCTTTTTTGGACTCCGGGGTACAGGTATGTAGGCACATTGCTTATACAGTTGTATTTTCAATTAAAAAGCCTCTGACTGCGTGTTAAGAATTGACATTTGATGTGAAAACCATTTTCAATAGGATTTCATTTGGAGCAAATATATTTTCGGCTACTCTGTTATTTGTTTTTAGTTAGTTGTCATGTTCACGCTGTTTCCATCAGTGAATATCAAAAATGTCAAATAGAAAATGAATACAATAAAAACAGCAAATGAAACTCTGAAACAAACAATAAAAACATTCAATGCGTATGACAATCGATATTGATGACAAATACCCTCACAGAGTAGGCAATTCATAGAGAAGAGACTACTTTCAAACAACAAAAGAAACTGCATAATATACAATACCGACATCATTTACATACGACAGCATACATTGATGACAAATTTACAAGAGTACTAATCAACAAATATCTTTATTCCATATGGTTTATTGCAGTGATATTAATCGAAAATGTTGAATACAAAGTTTAAAAACCAAACTGATAACCGAACTTATTTTAGATATTTTACCTGATATATGTTCCTAAATAATGATTGGTATTTAACAATCTTGATTTTACCTTCACAAAGCTTTCTTAATTTTTTCTTCATTTTTGAATGAAAAAATCAGATTATCAAAAAATTGAATCAAAATGTATATTCATCATGAAAGATAAAACTTTACTCTTAATGTGTTCTTATGATCAATGAAAATTTTGTTGTTTACAGAATAAATGTCAGATATTTCAAAAATGTCAGGGAATCGAAAAGTTGAACCCAAAACCGATCTTTGAGGAATAGAACAATTTTTGAACATCTGTCAGATATCACCTTTGTTATTCGACTGCATCTAGTTCGGTTTGTGACAAACTGAGTTTGTCACAAACCGAGTTATGAAGATTATAGATTCTTTGAAAGAATTGATATGTTCTTTACCTCTTTTAGGTGCACAAAAACAACCACTACTTAACTTCTTCATCAAGATTATTCTGAATGAAATTAATCCTATCTACAACTAATAAAAAGGTGCTTTGAAATATTTCTTGTTAACTGTTACAGATTTGGAATTTTATTATCTAAAAATCAGAAGACAAATGAATGACGTATTGAAAATACCAAGACCTGAAAATTAGTTGAAATGAGTGAAAATCATGTCAATGTTCAGTTCATTCCTGAAAATTTCAATAGATCATTTACAGGTTGATTTGGATTGTTTTTTTTTGATAGCGGGTTTTCCGGTACAGTGAAAAATAGCTAATTATTCCACAATTTTTACTTTTTATTTCATGAAACATATGAATTTGGGTCAAATATTCATGATTCTTTACCAATAACAATTTATTTAAGAAACTCAGTGAGACTCTATGTCTATTTCTCTATTCCTCAATACAATCACTTAGATTTTATATTTGTAATATATAGTTTTATGAAGATATCTTATTGTTTTTATATTCCTATCTAGTTATTGTTGTATAGTGAAAAATCATCTTCATGTCAGACAGGTTAGCTAATTTTTGATTATTATATAGTCTTTTTCCATCGCAGGTACAGGCCCAGAACGAGAAAAGAATTATATGAAGAGCGTACGACACAACTGAAAAAAATTACGGAGTATCACGAAACCTTCACTAAACGAAAGAGAAAAAAACGTAGAAGAAAATTCTTCAAAAAGTTCTACCATAGTTATAACAAGGATACTAAAGGAGACACAGATGAAGATTCTATCGATGTGCCTTTCCGTAAGAAAAGCAGAAAAAAGAAACACAGTTTCATCTACAATATGTTTAGTAGCAAAATCGACGATATTACAGATATAGAACGCAAACGAAAGCCTCAGGAAACTGCTCATCAATGTCTCAAGCGTATACTGATCGTTGACAGGAGTTTGACGGCATGGGATTTTGATTCCACTAATTTGGCAGAACAACTTACTATGATAGACAGAGACCTGTTTCTGAAAATACAACCTTCGGAGCTGAATGTGTTGGTATGGCAAGGGTCCTCAATTAACGCTCCCAATATAACAGCCATTTTGGAGTTTTCTCAAAGAATCAGCTCTCTACTGGCATCCGAAGTGCTCAATAACGATTCGGAGAAGTCTAGAGCTCGACTTGTTGCCAGATGGATAAACGTAGCCAATAAGTGTCACAGAATTTCCAATTTCCATTCCTGTAGAACAGTACTGTGCGGTCTACAGAGCCCTGCGATATACAGACTGAAAAAAACTTGGGCTTATATTAGAAAAAAGCATGCTAGTAAATACCAAAACTTCGAATTTTTGTGCAGGTTGTACAGAGATCCTAGATTAGCCACTTACCAGAAGACTTTTTTCATATTATCCCAGAGTTCTCCGTTCCTACCTTATGTCGGTGATGTCTTTAGTAGATTACTAGGCAAAGTTCCCGAGTACATTACTCCATCTTTAGGGCAAAACCTATCAAGAACTTCAAGTATTGAAACTACAAAATCCTTCAGAACTAAATCGACTGAGCTAATTGAAAATATGATCAAATGCCCCACCATATTCAATAAACTATTGAAAGTTTTCACGCTGACTGATTCCAAATCTAATCAACCAAAAGTAAAAATGATTCGTGAAAGATGCACACAACGACGAACACCTCCTAAATTTAAGGGGTTGTACGAATACTATAAGCCATTTGATGATTACGAGGACTCTAGGATGAACAATTTGAAGGCAACGAAGCTATTTTTAGAAAAATGCCAGTTAGGGGCTATAAATTATAATTTCGGCATAAACGAATTGGCTAAAAGTTATCTTCTGAAAGCAAGATACCAAGAGGATAGGGAAAACTTTTTTAATTCGCTTAGGATAGAGTCATTCCATAATTGTTACGAATCAAAGCTGTAATAAAGTGTATGAAAAATAAGTATTTATTTCTTGAAGATGTAAGAGATGAAATATGTTAAGTGAAATCGATTTTCAATTCAAGAGTGACATCTTTTTATCATCACCTCAACTGTCGTACGTCTTCTCTTGCCTCTTGGTAACCATCACCCTTGAAATTTGAAAAGGATAAGTACTAAGTATACTTGAAAAAGTGTTCGATTGACGACCTATTTATTTTGTAGAAATTCACATTGAATACAGGATGAAGAAAATAACTCTTGCCTAATTTCTACTAAGATTTTCATTTGTTACGGCCCGACACAGCCAAGAGCGTCCGCCGCCGGAAAGGATTCCAGCTCTGGCTTATTACACACACACCGATTGTAGACGGCCGATTTTATACCGGTCGTCCAAATTCCAATAGTGAACCACATGTAGGAACGGGACCTGGCACACATGCCTACCGGTGATCGGCGTCGATCATCGGTCGGCATCGATGTGTATGTAATTAGCCTCTGGCCATTTTGGACGGCCAGTATAAAATCGGCCAATATTTTATTGGTAGCAGACTACGATCAATAATAGATTAAAATGCGGACAAATTAATTTGCAGGTAGTGGTTCCACTAGTTAATTACCGAAAAATCATTTAACA
>WOGO01009236.1:0-10297 GCA_015342085.1 Leptinotarsa defecta
TATATATATATATATATATATATATATATATATATATACATATAGTGCTCATGAAGCAGATGGAAAGGAATGCTCTGGTAAATCTGGCAACATGTTGAAAGAATTTGTCTGATCGTTTGTTCTGTTTCATTCCTATATTCGATGTAATTCTTTGGTAGGCATAAATCTGAAACAACGTTACGGATTGGGCGGGAAATATTTTCCTTCATATAATTTTCTCATGTTTCACCCATGGACAACATATTGGATTACACAAACGTTTTATTTGTGATTTAACCAATCATTACGCATCAAAAATTCTTGCAAATGCGTAGGATATCTAAGTACACAGGGTGAATGTCTTACAAGTTATCTGGAATGTGATTTTCTAGTGGGATGTTCAATATTTATTTGCCATTTTATACCATTGAAACTATTTGATTCAGCAAACATATATGGTTTTGTATTCTGAGGAGTACCTATATGGTACTAGATTCAAATAGTTGAATCAGCAGAAAAATATGAAGAGAAAATCTAGAAATTTATTCCATTTTCCTATGTTTTTGGGGCGGTATTTTCTCACCCGGAGCTAAAAACTTGTCCTACTTCGATGGTCTAGGAGGACTTCATCGGATTCACTCGACTGTATCAACGTGAAGATGTAGACCAATAAATTCATCAATTCTTATTATCCACAAAATTCAGTATCTCACGGAGGATGAAGCAACACGGTGTCTCGTCAATACCGTTACATTGTCAATGATGGTGATAAATGTAATATATGGTGGTAGGTTCGCGTTATGTCGATGGATATAGACTGATACCCCATATATTGAAAATTCCCACAGCAATTGCATAAGATTCTCAGACGCCTCGCGGCAGGCCCTACACTTGGTGTCATGAACCTCTATACCCCAATCATGATGGACTAAACTGTTTGAGATTTCAGCTCACCCGAACTGAGGAAACAACATTTTTTTTCAGGATAAACACAACCGCTACAGGAACATTCTCAAGGCACTCTAAGGGCGGCGCCTGTGCGAAAGTATCGATTCACATTGGATTTGAATCGCCGAGACTTTCAATTCTGTTGAAGAACACCTCAGGAAGTAAGGTGATATAGACAAATCTTCATTACCGGGGATAAAAAAGATCCACCCCTTGACAAACCAAGCCGGAATCTTCACTTCACATATAATAATAATAAATAGTTTATTCATAAATATACAATATTGAATTGGTAATATATTATGATTGTCTAGTTTGCGGTTAAACTATCTGAAAACCGAAAGTACAACGTACCTACTTGTAGGTTTTTGAGGAATTACATATCTATTGCTTAAATCCTACCTCTAAAAGAACCCCGTTCTCGATACATGAAGTAAAGAGATTAAACAGTTGACAATGTAAGCATCAGAGAGTGAGTGAGTAATGTTAGGTCTGCAACAAATATATTTCTTTGAATATAATGTATATAATGTTCCTAATGATGTGTGAATAACAAATATGCAGTATCTATATATAGGTAGGTTATATTTATTTCCTGAGTACCTAGATATGTTTTATTATAAAAGTTATAGTTTTACATATGCCAACACTGGATGAAGAACACACAAGGTTTGACAACGAGGATGATTTCCTGAGTACCTAGATATGTATTGTTATAAAAGTTTTAGTTTTACATATGCCAACACTGGATGAAAAACATACAAGGTTTGACAACGAGGATGATTTGTTCGGGAATTGATAATAATTTGATTGGCGCCCGGTTATGTTTCAATCGTTCAATAAATAGTAATACGAGGAGTCGCACGGAGCCATGTTATGACTTGAGTTTTTAATTTGTGGAATATTTGTATGTTATTTCTAGAACCTATTGACTTTTCAATTGATTCTCCATATCGAATATCGTTTTTGTTTTTGAACTGGTGAATCAGTAGAGTTTGACAGTAAATTTGCCTAATGTCTAACATGCCAGATTCCTGGTATAGTTGTTCACTTGAGTAGGTTAAATATAATTTTAAGTAACCACTTCTGTAAAACTTTGAGGTTCTTCATGTGAGTTCTGTTGACACTTCCCCATCCTATTATACTGTAGCTAAGCTGTGATTGGATGAGTGAGTAATAAAGAATTGTCAGTTGAGGCAAGGTTGAAAATTGTTTAAGGAGTTTGAACTTCAGTATTTCCTTAGTTTATTAATCAAGTATTTTATTTGCAGATCCCATCTGAAGGTCTATCTACTTTATGCTAGCTGCTTACTCGAGCATGATTATTTCATTTCGGTTTCTGTTTATTGTTAGTGAGTCGAATTTTGGTAACCGATTTTTATAAGTTGTAAACGGGAGATATTTGGTTTTATCGGCATTCATCGTGAGGATGTTTGCATCAAACCAATTTTGTATCAGCTAAAAGTCTTTTTCGGAGGTTTCCTTCAATTTTTCCCAAGAGTTGATGCTGTAGATAACTATAATATCATCTGCAAAACTTATTATTTTACCGTTTTTAGATATAATGAGTAGATTGTTCAGATATAGGTTAAAAAAAATTGGTTCCAGCACGGTGCCTTGGGGGGCGCCGTGCTGCATCATTTCTGGACTCATCAATTTGAACATATTGTATACGATTAGTAAGATATGTTTTCATAAGTTGCAGTGCTCTTCCTCGAAAGCCAACTTGCTCTAGTTTTTTCAATAGTCTAGAATGGTTAACTGTATCAAAGGCTTTACCTAGACAGTATTTCTGATGTTATACTGTCGTATTGATTTCACTTCAAAGGGATTAGTTGGAAATAGGAAGTTTGTTTCATTTATTAAGTTTATATCTTCGGTGTAATTATCCGGAGGGGATATTTTTGTCGCGAGATTTTTTCCTACATTCAAGTAGTGTTTATTGAAAGTATTGGAAATGTCTGTTTTGTCAGTTATTATGACATTATCTGATGATTTAATTTTCTTTATAGTATGAGGGTTTTTATTTTCAATACACATTTTTTTTCACAGCTTCCCACAGCCCTTTCGAAGATCCCTTATTCCGTTGTATTTCTTTATTAAAATATTGCATTTTTGCATTTTTTTATTAGCAGATTCAGCTTGTTTCCATATTTTCAATAAGTGTTTTGAATCTCTTCGTTATTTGGATTACGTTTTGCTTGTTTACATAGTTGTTTGTTTTCTTCACCGATACAATGATTGCCTTTGTTATCCAAGATTTCTTTTCATCAGAATGATTTAATTTTACTAGTTTTGTGTGTTTAGTTGTAATTGATTTGATTTTCTGTATTATTATTTCAGTGATTTCTTCAACTTCATGAACTGTTGTAAGAATATCCCAGTTTTCGTTATTAAGATCTTTTTTCAGACTTTTGTAATCCAAATAAGTCTTATATTTCTTATATTCATTTTTAAGTTCTGAATCATCTTTGTTTTCACTGAGCTTCATATTTATCATTGTGGAGTAGTGGTCTGTGGTTTCTGTTTCGAAAATAAGAGGTATTAAGTTTTCAGAGGCAATTTTTGTTTTGATGAATATATGATGGATACAAGAAGTGCTAATTTCCCCCACTCTTGTATTTTCATTAACAGGTATATGAGGTATAACCGTTTGTACTCATTATATTCAAATAGTGCTGTGAAAAATCTGCATCTGAAAGGATGTTAATATTCATATCTCCAATGGTCATAGTTGTTTCAATATTTTGTTCCTGTTGCTGATTTTCTAGATAGTTCAACAAAACTAAATTAAACTGGTAAGGGCATGTTGATGGTGATCTGTAAATAACAATGACTCTCATTTTGGTTTTTGAGTTATTCAAAGTTAACACAATCTTCAAAACTTTAATATTCCCTATATTCACTGTGGTAGTCAAACAATCATATTCTGCTTGTAAGTAAATAACTACACCATCATTCTAGTTCAGATCTCCCTGATTACAAAAGAGTTTATATCCTTGCCTTTCATATAATTTCAAGTTCGAAATTTTCCACGTTTCTGTGAGTGCAATTACATCAACTTTTTCAATGAATTGTTCTAAAAGGACGTTAATTTCATCTATATTTTTCGCGATACTTCAAATATTCGTGTGGAAAATTCTGAATGATTTATTTTTTAAATCCCTCGTAACAATATCAAATTCCTGCATATTACTCACCTTGTGTGTATGAATCCGTTTTATTCCAGTACGGTATCACAACTATCTTCTTAAAAATAACCTATATAGTAATACATAAAATTATGGCTAAATGGAAAATACAGAAAAAAATTATCAGTATAACTATGATTTCAATATGATAACAATTATCGATGTGTTTACTTGGTTTTCTTCGGATTCGTGTGGATTTATTTTCCTTTGATTCTTCTTCCGCCTCTTTTAATTTCAGTTGTTGATGGGTAAAAACCTCGCCGTTTACTAACAATTTGTTTCCTTGGATTTTTGCTTGCTTATTATTTTCTTTTGTAATTTTGAAATGTTTATACAAGAATTTCCTTTCTAGTATGTCTTCTTCCGCGAGATTGTTCGTGATAAATATCCAAATTCCCTTAAGTTTTGAAACGTTTTGAAAAATTTCCACTTTCTTGATGTTTCTTGTAAGTTCTAATAGCACTGGTCTAGGTTTTTCAACTAATTTCACACCTATTCTGTTTATATTGTTTCATTCGTTTTCTCCCAGTTGAATTTCCAATTTTTGTTCAGCAATGTCTCGGAAGTAAGAAAGTGGATTTTCTTCTTCTGGAATACCGAATATAACAATATTGTCTCTCGTTATTCTACGTTCTGTAAGTTTCAACTTCTGTTTCAGGACTTTATTATCGCTTTCTACTGATTGAAGTTTCATTTCGATATATTTTGAAATACTACAATCTTTCTCGTACAATACAAATCTTCAATTATATTTTGTGATAAAAAACATTTCCTGTAAATATCAACTAATAAAAAACAAGCAAATCCAAAATAGATTTATTTATTTTTTCCAGCGAGAACTGGGCTCAAATAACATGTCCCTGTGGGATTAAACAAAATACTGAAGACTCGTTAGTGAATACAGGCAAGTTTATTCCGAAAATATATCGATTTCCATAACAATTGAACTGAAACGTGTCATCTATACACCAGGAAATTTACGCACGCGAGTTGTTTACGAATATCTACATTTTTTACATCTTAAACGTTATTGTTGATTCAATTACTTCGCAATTGTTTTTTATCCGATAAATCAGCTTCATGCAAAATACTTTTAGGTGTAATACGCACGGGGCTAGTTTCCATATTTTGTCCTCTGTTATCATTTGCTCATCTCTAGCTAGCCTGCTTTGACCTGCTTTGTTCAATATATAATTCAGACTTATTTTTCATAGAAGATGCTCTATTATCATCAACAGCATATTCTAGTTTCTTATATAAATTGTACTTGCAAGACATATGCAAGAAATATGTGTACACTTTTTATTTTTCTTCTACTATGTTTGGACTATTTCATAGATGTCGTTTCGGATTTGTAGCATTTTTGGACAGGTTATGGATACACAGCAATTATCGGCCAATTCCATAACATATCAGATTTTCACTAATATCATTGAAATACATATCACCTAAGTGATGACGCCATGTCGAAGACAACCCGAACTTTCTTCCTACAAACCATCTGGTATGTCGAGTGGTGTTCACCAGTGTGTTTTGTGAATAATTATGTAGTAATTGTTGAGCGATTTGGGTTTGAAATCCTTTTAATCAAGATTGATTGGTAAGTGCCATACGTATTAAAAAGATTTAACATGGGGGGGGGGAAAGAAATGAAAAACAACAGCAAATTTTTACTTATGGATAGGGTGAATAATGTTTTATTGATTTTTAAAAAAATATTCATTGAAATACAATTAATGATCGGTCGATAGCCGGTCGGTTCGACGTGGGTGCTTTGTTCACTTACCCGATTGTCTGCCGTATTGGTCGGTGGTTCAAGCCGCAGGCTGAACGATCGATTTTCATTCAACTCGTATTAGGAATCACACGTTAAACGGTAAGATCTCGTTAGTCATCAGCTCGTACAAGTTTCGACTTCTGAGGATTATCGTTCGTAGGGGTGCGATAGCTGGTTAACGGACAAAATATTTTAAATACATTTTTTATACGAAACATAATTATTTTTTCAAAATATTCAGAGCTGAACTGAAATTTGTGGCGCTATTTTTCGAGGCGAAAAGCGGAGTGCTATTTTCAATTTTCGTATCTCTGATTGGTTGAATGCGACAGCCCGTCAGATGATCTGTTGTGTTTGTTCACAGTTATACTCGTAGGCACCAGAAAAAAAGTATTTGCAAAACATCATAAACTTAACCGAAAATTTGTGATGCACTGTTTGGAACCTTTGGTGTAGTAATGAATATTACCGGATTTTTCTCCCTAACAACAAACTGTTATTTTTAACACTTCCACACGTGTTTTGATCAACAAGTGATAATCTTCGAGACTAATCATACTTACTTGTTTATACCATAGATACCTGTACTAGGTATCATGTGTCTTGAGTGTCTTGAATCAATTTTACAATTTGCCTTATATACTTGTCGTGTCCTTATGTGATAGTAAGGCTATCGATTTTTCTGTAACTCGCCACTAGATGACGCTGTAGAACAATTTTTTGATAGCGCTGTTCTATAACGCTGAGCACGCCTGATTCTGTCAAAACATTAGAACAGCAGCGATACAGCAAAATAGTACTATTAAGCTATATAAAATTAATTTCACAAATTGCCTTATCTACTAGTCTTGGATTAATTTTACAATGTGTCTTCTTGTAATAGTTAGGTAAATCCAATAAATATATTATAAGCTATATAAAATTAATTTCAGAATATTCCTGTATCTATCTGTCTTTAATCAATTTCACAGTGTGTCGTTATATGATAGTCAGGTGAATCTAATAAATAAAATATTATTTCAACAAGCTATGTAGTATACTAAGTATCAGGTATTGGTCCACCATCGTTATTCATAATATTATTATGTTCACTTATTTATACACTCACATAGACATATAGATGCCTGTTGTCAACTTGTCTAACTAATCTTAATGAAATGAAGTCTATGGAATGGTTTTGTTGCAAAATTTGATGGGCGACTGCTGATTTTTCAGGTCTTCCATATTTTAAGTGTGTTGAGTGTTTCTTATATCTTATTTCAATAGATCTTTTTGTCTGTCCATAAAATTTTGCACCGCAGTCATTACATTCAATTTCGTAAATTCCAGACTTTTCCGAATTCTCGACTTTGTCTTTTATACTTCCTAAAAACTCTGTAGTATATGACTTGTTTTAAAACCACCTCCATACCTTGAAAATCTTTCCAGAGTTCCTCGTGTATCGGTGGTATGGAACTGAGATATATTTATCTTGATTTTTGTCCTTTCTAAAAGTCGAGATTTCGTTCATTTTTAACCTAAACTTCTTCTTCCTTATTATATCATCTACAATACCCCTCGAGAAACTGTTAGTGGCTGATATATTTTGCAATGTATGTTTTTCTTTTGTGTCCCCCTCATGTGTCAGAGGAAAGGTCAAAAGACGATGCACTAGAAGATTCAACCCACTGTGCCGTCCACAGTGATGTGTACTGTCAGGAATATACCTGTAAGTGCTTGTTTCCTTTCTAAATACATCGTATTCTAAGCCTCCATTATGGCTCCCCATTACCAGAATGTAAAGGAATGGAAGTTGTCCTTTATATTCTAATTCATACGTGTATTTGATTGATGAAAATCTATTACTTAAAAAGGTAACAAAGTCCTCAATATTCGATTTTTTGTTATCGAATATGGCGAAAATATCATCCACATACCTTAGCCATATCCTAGGAAAATACTTTGACTTTTCTTTGGTTTCCATTCTGCAAGGACTTATTTAAGACAGGTAGATAGGGCAATATTGTGAAATTGATTTTATGTAGCTTTTTATATAGCTAATAATATTTGAATCATATTAGCCAGCCAGCCAGCCGGTTCGAGGTGGGTGCTTTATTCACTCACTCGAATAGACTGCCGTGTTGGTCGGTGTTTCAAGCCCTAGTCTGAACGATCGATTTTCACTTACTATCCTGCAACCCGTGTTAGGAATCACACGTTAAAAAGTAAGACTTCGTTAATCCTGAGCTCGCACAAGTTTCGATTTCTGAGGGGTTCTGAGGGAAAAACAGAAAAACACATTTTTTCAGAACTCACTATTGCATAAGGACACATTGTAAAATTAATTCAAGACAAGTAGACAAGACAAATTGTAAAATTAATTTAAGACACTCGAAACGCAGGTACCTAGAACAGGTATCTCTGGTATAAATAAGGATAGTTCTGTCAACATCAGAATTGACATTGTTACCAACCTATAATAGGAACTTATTGGGATTAAGGACTTATTGAGCCAAGACGACGGAATGCAAGAGTATGATCTTCATACTTCATCAACAACTGTTCCTTATGGCTCGCTGATTGTAAACTAGTACAAAGAATATACAGTACTGAATGAATTATATGAGGAATAAATTGGTCGACATCATACAGCAGACAAGAGTACAGGCTGTTCTATAATGATATGGAAATATTTCAGAGAGTGACTCCTAACTTTCTTCATTGAAAAAAGTTAATATTCACAGGTATTGTTTTCTTTTTAATTATAAAATAAGTTATTCTTTGTGTTAAATCATGATACTTGTTTGTTACTTGTTTATTGCATTGTTTATATGAATGCATATTTAGCATTCCACATTTGATTCCACAAAGAGCGGTACATATCAGAAAAACGCGACGGACTGTGGCTGCTCATCGTTTTAAGGTTCAACCCAGTACACTTCGAACTTCACTATTCAAGAACTCTTTCATCTGGAGAAATGCGTTTATGTGAAATAAACTTCTTGAGAACGTTTTTCCAATTGGATATAATCTCCGGCGATTCAAATCCAATGTGATTCGCTGATTTCGCACAGGCTCTGGAAGCGCCTTGAGGATTTTTCTGTAGTGCTTGAGCTTTGTCTTCAAAAAAAATGTTCCCAGTGTATTTGTTGTATACAGTGTGTAACAACGAAAACTTAACCGTTTTTAAATATAAAAAGTAAGATTTTAAAACAAAGCTCGGACATGTCGATTTCTAATTAAAGGGGGGAACCTTTCAGACTAATCAGATTTTTGTAGTGCGTAACCCCTCGGAGGGGTGCATCCGACGACCCTTATTTAGATAGGGAAAGTAGGTCCTGTGGCACCTTATTTTAAAGGTCTTTTGAATACTTGTACATCTCTGTTGAAAGAAAATTTTTGTAACGATTAGTTACAAAAATGTTCTTGAAATAAATCAAATTGTTTTTAAGGTACAATTTACGTTCAGAATTTTCATAAAAAAATAAATTTTTGCTTTTTATGACAACCTGCTAATACGTGTCCATTTGATTTCGTAAAAAAGTAAGAATTTTTCATTTATTATGAGGAGATTTTTTCGGGGGATAGGGTTGGTTACCACCCTTACATTTTAGATGAGTTGAGTGGCACCCCCTTATGAAGGTTGCCTTTTGACGTGAATATTTTATGCTTCTGATAAAAAAGTGAACCATACTAAAAACTTACCTACACAACGAACACAACCTGCTGATTTCTTTGAATGCTGATGACACAGAAAAGTTTAAAAGACTGTTTTAGGGTTAATAAATCCCAATAATTGTTTTTAAAGCACACACAAAAAAAGTAACACCTGGTGAGGGTAACTCACATAGGAATTTTAGAGTAAATGCTCGCCATTTTGCTCCATGCAACAATAAATATTTCGTTCGAATTATGCTCTTACATTATTCAACATATCAGGAGTTATAGCTCGGCATCAATAATTCTACGACGTAATTCATCCAAATTAGCTGGCTGTGTAGTATAAATTTTAGACTTTAAATATCCCCACAAAAAGTCGTCCAGTAGTGTTGAATCTGGTGATCGTGCTGGCCATTCACTTGGACCTCTTCTGCCAATCCATTGTCCTTCAAAATAATTTTTCAAAAAATTTCGAACCTGCTGGGCATAATGGGGTGGTGCACCGTCTTGTTGAAAATTGATAAATTCATCTTGACATCTTGAATCCTGTTAAATTATTTCAACTATACGAGATTGTATTGCCTCTTCAAGAACTTGTAAATAAGAATCACCGGTTACATTTCCATCAAAGAAAAATGGACATATAATATGATTGCCTAATATTCTGGCCCAGACATTCAACTTTTGGGGATGTTGGGTATGTATTTCTGCGTATTGTCTTGGGTTTTCATCCGACCAATAACGGCAATTGTGACGGTTCACG
>WOGO01009237.1:0-10297 GCA_015342085.1 Leptinotarsa defecta
GGGCCAATTAATTTTTAATGTTGTTTTTATTTTTATCGTTGTAATATTGAATAGTTTATTTATTGATGGAAGTGTTTTAATCAAAACAAAAATTGAATGCAGAGATGATGTGATTTGCGTATATTATAATGCTTTTTACAAATCCACAGCGAGGGATGTCAATCGTTTTTAACAACAACTAAATTCAGTACGAGAAAAGAAGACTGTCATTGGATCATATTTTCATTACACGAATATAATTGTGATTCGACTATTATTACCCCATGTATAGTGAAAAAAAATCAAAATAATGCCTGGCTATCATTTTCTTCAACTCTATATACAATAAATATGGCATTATACTACCTGATTACAGTAAACACGGCCATAACTGATCACGATACAATATTACTCCAGATCGTAATAAGTAACAATAATGAATCGAATAGGGACCAAACCAATAAACATTCTGGAATATTAGAATATACCACGGTAACTGATTCAAAAGATCGAGTGGAATTAATTTTTCCCATTCAGATCTGAGTGTAATGAATGGTTGTATTGAAAAATCAACCACAAAAATTAGGAGAGAAAATAAAGATCAACGAGATGGAAATGCATAAGAAATTCGAATTCTTAAGAAAAAGAATAATTCATTGAGCAAGCAAAAAAACCATGAACAACGTTAGTTACAAATGCAAGTGTTAAAAAAACATGGGAAGTTTCATTTCTCAATTTTCATGATGATCTCTTGCCACGTATTAACGGCTACATCCATCAACTTATTGATACACTCACCATTTAATAGTCTTGAAACTTTTATTTTCCACCATGATTTTACCATTCAAAAAAATTTTAAAATTGAATCTGTGAAAAAGACGGAATATTCAGGTATATTTCTGGATCTACACTTGAGATGAAATGGGCACATATCATATCTTGTGGAAAAACTACATTGTCTATCATTCATATTCAGACAATTCATAAGTTATCTAGACTTCAAACAAAAAAATTGTTCATTAAAGTTTAGTAAACAACCATGAAAATCATATGATCATAGCGTGTGGAGGTGTATCACGAATTCACCTGAACATGAAAGAAATATATCAAAGAAGATATCTCGAAATGATTCCACAGAAAGATTCAAGATAGACTAGTGGTCTATCTTGAATGGTAA
This sequence comes from Leptinotarsa defecta, assembly GCA_015342085.1. NCBI lineage: Eukaryota > Metazoa > Arthropoda > Insecta > Coleoptera > Chrysomelidae > Leptinotarsa > Leptinotarsa defecta. The sequence continues at coordinate 1,157 of WOGO01009237.1, forward strand.
TGGACGTAGGGCAACTCCATACCGTACAAGTATGTATGAAACAATATGTAAAGAAAGAAGTACTTCCCACAGTACGAGACGTTAAAATATGAATACCTCGTACTGTGTACAATTGCTCAACTACCTACCGTACACTTTGAAAATTGAATTCCTCCCCCAAAAAATTCAAAAAACATTTGAAACTTCCAGATGTTTATTGCATTCATTTTATATTCATTGTATTTCATTCATTGAATCTTTTATTCGTACTATTTTATTGTAGTGTTTTCATTTATACAAAAACTGTGAATTTCAACCGTTTACCCATTTCTATTCCACATCTGACTTTGAATGTTTTAACCCTTGTTGTTTTTAATTATTATAATTGTTCTGTTCTTTAATTCTTCTTCACCCATTATCATTATAAAATATATACTGTTGAATATTTCTGATAAGTGGTGAAAAATCTGATGACACATTTTCAAAATACCTGCATACAACATTCGTTTACGATAAGATAACTTATTCAAAAACAAACTCAGTGGCAAATTCAACCTCCATTTCTAAGTTCATTATCAACTCTAATCCTACCTATATTCCACCATGTCAAAGTTTGGGTCTATAATAATGTTGCTTTCAAGGACCTTCTCAAGAGAATGTAATGCAAACAACGAGACATATATATTAACCTTGCTTCTCTGGTACAAATTTCATCTCAAGATGCTGCCTCACCCAAAGTCAGAAAATTAATTAATAAATTTCATTTATGTGTCTCTATCTACACAAAATTTCGTTGCTATGAATAAGTGTTCAGTTCCGTCTTTTGTTATCAAAATTTGTTCGCCATAGGACCTTGCCATTTTAATAATTGAATGAGAGAAATACACGTTTTGCTGGGGTGCACCACCCTAAGTGTAAATTTATAATTTAGTTTGTTCTCGTCGTTTCACTGTCAAGTAACTCGTTAATGTATCATCACAACTCATCACTATATAGTATAAAACAAAGTCGCTTCCTGCTTTCTCTCCCTACGTTTGCTTAGATCTTTAAAACTACGCTACGGATTTTGATGCTGGTTTTTAATAGATAAAGTGATTCAAGAGGAAGGAAGCCTTTAAAGGGTGCGGTCCATATGTATGGAATAAATTCATTTTTAGCGTTATTATGTACTATGTGGAGAAAACCTGAAATAGGTCGAATTTTATTCTCAAATTGACAATTTACAGTATGAAAGTATTATCTCCCTTTGGGATATTGCGTATGGCCTTCTCTAAATATTCGTGGGTTCTCGTCACTTGCCACTCCAGTAATGACAGTTTTGTTCATTTGCGTGCTCATTTAAATAAAAATTGCACTCGTCACTAAAGCAATTATTTTTCATGAGCCAAGGTTCTGCGGTAATTCTAGCTGTTATAATTTCACATAATTCAATCCTTTTGTTTCGAGGTCATCATCAGCAAGCTCTTGAAATATTTGCATTTTATATGGATGACAATTAAATATCCTTACCTCAGAGATCCGCTTGGTAATTCAGCTGTCTGACGAGTCAATAAAGTATGATTCACGGCAAACTGTGCAAATACTTCAATTTGCCTTACTTCGTCCAGTAATCTTGGTTGATCCCTTTTTCAATTTATGACAGAGCCAGTTTCTGAAAATTTTGCTAATAGTTGGCGAATGTAGAAGTCTCACATTCTCTTCGGGTGCCTTTGGTTGAATCAAATGTATTCATAATAAAAGTGTCGTTTTTGTTACTTTTACTCATCAATTAATTATATTTTTTCAGGTAAAAATGAACAGAAATATTACAGGCGTAAAATTTTCAACAGTTGATGAGAATAAATAATAATAATGTTTCCAAACTCATTTCGGTTATTATTCATCTGTAGTCTCGTAGAGAGTTTACCACTTGTCCATTTCCGAACGCGAAATGAACATTGGAATCTCCTACTAAAGTTAGTGGCAACGTATGATAGTTTTCTCCTAATTCATCAGAGCCTACTAGACCGTGAATGTGTGCTCGCACCTCTCTCTCTCTTGCTCCTACAGTTATATACGAAATGTTACTCTTCCTCTTTTTATCTTCACTAACTTATACGTCCCTTTTAGCTTCTATTCGCCTTGCATAGTCACACTTTTCGTAACCTTCTCGTCACGGATTCATCAGCTTACCCACCAAGTCGAGAGCGCGTATCCTTTCGCCTCGCCCGATCACAATTTTCGTAACGCTCTCGTCACGCATTCACCGGCGTAGGGTTTCCGAAGAACAATTCGTCGGATTCAAAATGTGAATACTGTATGCTGAAGAACAAAATAGTCACAATATCTATTTAAAATTTTCAGATTTTAAAACATAACTTTGTGTTTCAAATTACGCAACTTTGCTCTAATTCAACTAACCCAGTATCTATTACGGTTTTCGTGGTCACCGTCGAAATTGGTGTATTCCTATGTTTCTTCGTTCTTCTATATGCATGAACAAAAATTAAAATATTTCAAATATTCTGAGAGAATAATTATTGTACCGCACGTTAAGAGGTACGATTTCGTTAATACTTGACTCATACAAGTTACGACTCATGAGAAGCGTCTGCAAATTCAACATATTTCAAATTTGTGAATTGTTTTCCTAATACTCACATCAATTATATGACTGCATTCAGAGCCCAATCGTGAATTCTCCCTTTTATTTCATATGGTACATTTTCTAACTTGAAATGTTTGAAAATCGAGCGTTGTCAGGTTCGATATTCCGAGAGCTGACAATGTCATTGTCGACGTTGTAAAATAATTAGACTTTATACACATATTTCCAATATTTCAACATTGTGGCTAGTAACTCCGGAATAACGAACTTCAAAATTTGTAATTAAAATTCAAATGCATTGATTACAAAAAAAATGTCCTTTCGAATTGGTAAACACATCATGTGGTGCTTTCTCGTGATTGAATCTGTCAAACTCCTAAAACTGGGATTGAAGAGTATTACATCAATATTTGAGAACAATATAGTTTGAATAAACTCTGATTTTCACTTTGGATGATCATTTTTCATTATTTCAATGAACATTTTGTAGAAATTCAACATCTTTGATATGTTTTACTGCAACAATATTTTATGAGAAAAGAATGCTTGTATCGAATTCTCATGAGACGAAAGAACTGTATGAATAAAATCATTAGTGACATAATATAATTTGTTATTTTGCATAATAAATCGAACACTATGTTAAATATCTCCAAAGTCTTCATTACACCAAATAACAAATTATATTGGTTTATGTTGGTTTATTCATTCAGCCACATTACAGAGTATTAATCTATTTGTGGTAGGTCTAGGACATAGCATAATAAAATAAAATAAAAAAAATAAAATGAAATATAAAATTAAATACACATTCAAAACAAAACTACAATTTGAACTATATAAATTTAGTCGAAATTCATCCCAATACAATCACTTTTTCTATCCTAAACTATCTGGGGTAAAAGTTATCTAAGAACTATGAAGGTTAAAATTTGATGCCAACAAATGTGATGAGTTGTTCTGTATTTGATTGCTGTTATTAAGATATTTGTTGTTGTGTGAAGTTAGTTGTTCTGTGGTTGGTTGCTGGTATTCAGATAGCTATTGAGTGAGGTTGGCATATCGTGTTGACAGACGTCAGTTTATTGCCCCATATAAGCCTTTAAAAATTCTTGTTTTCAAATATATATATATAGAAATATACTTTTCACCCAGAAATTGAGATTTTTCAAACCTGACCAGTTAGAATCAATATTAGGAATCAAAATTACAATTTGCTAGGTCGATATCAGGTTCATTAGGCTTTGATCTCTTCTTTGTATTGAAGAATAGCAATGAAAACTACGACAAACATGACAGAATCAAATCGGTATGGAGACTGTAACAGATACATAACCTAGAAAAATGTTTTGAAGGAAAGTTGCAAAAAGTGGAATTAGGCAACAGAATCGCGATAATAAATGGAAGATCTTGAGGATCGGACTCTATTTCAAATGTACTTTGGTAGACATTGAAAAACATTTTTCTTTGAAATTTTGAAACGTTATGACAAATTACCACTTGGTATTATGAAGTAGTGATTTTCCTAGCAGAAGATCTGCATAAATTCTGACTCTAATAAAACAGTGAATTGAACCAATCAGCAATTCCACAACCAACCCTGACAGGAAATATATCAGCTCTGACTACTTCAGACTTACATTATTTGTCAATGGCATGTTCAAACTCATTCATAGTTTCTGATGACCTATCGATAATCCCAATAGTTGTAAAAACCAACACTTATGTCACGAATAACAATAATACAATTTCCAGTGTGGAACTTCTTCACCTTCATATATTTTTTGTTGCCTGGAACTCGACTGATTTTTATTGATGTTTCATCGCTTATGCGATACATTTATATGAGCGGCAATAATATGAATCAATCCATTTCTTCTTCTACATAATGGAATCTGTTGAATACTCACCAGAGAACCACTAGATTCCTATCTAGTATCATGACGGACATTGTATCACGTTCGATAAATATTTGTACAACTTTTTTCACAGAGAAAATTCTAGCAGATACTTTTCGTTTACCCATCTCTCCTGGAAGGTTCTGAAATGTACAGGATAACTCGTACAGAGAGCCAAGATTGCCAAAGAACAGACATGTTTTTTCAAATATGAACGAATTTTTTTCTGATTTCATGCATTTTTTAATGGTTTATTCGAATATGTGATGGAATCGGCTGATACTTGATGAAAATCTCTAACGTATTAAAGAAACACTTTGTGAGATTTTACAAAAACGCACCATGTGTTTCGCTACACCATAGTTTCTTCCAACGTGTCTAATACTAACTTCAGTGAAGACATGCCTGAAGAAGCTACTTTGTGGCGAAACAAGTGTTTTTGTGCGTTTTTGTGAAACTTTCTAGTGTTTCTTGGATATGGTTTATTTGAAACCTGGTTTAATCGGCTGTAAATGATGAAGACTCAGTTAACGGGTCAACTTTTCTCATAATGAATGATATAGACGCCCAATTCAAATGACTGAATTGCGAATGGAAGTGATTTTTCATATCTCTTTATGGATACTGCCTGTGTGAAGTGAAAGAAAAGTAATTCATGTGTGTTGCAATATTCAAATATTATGCAGAGGCGTTCATTACGGTTTTTTCACACCTATGTCTATAAAAAAATCACTTAGTTTTCCCATGTAGATACGTATACACATACGTATACACTCATGTACTCGTGTACGTGATTACGTATATATGAAACTTGTAAATGAATTTTGAATCAACTATTGAACTGAAATTTCGAAGTGGCTAGTACTTGATCTCATGAAAGTTCATGAATGAAAAATCATGTCAATTTGAAGCCATGTCGAATATGTGTTGAAAAAAAATCAATTGATTTGTTTGAAACTTTTGTGGATTCATCCATAATCTGTTAAATGATTTTTTTATAGCTGAAAGTTAGATGAATACATGATAATGTTTTTCTATTGTGATTGAGAAGTCTCAAAAACTGAATCCTGGGCAAGTCGCAGGCAGAAGCTATGCAGAATAAATTGGAATGTATAATTGATCGTTCATGAAGATTGAAATCCATTTCAAATTCTGTAGAAGCTTATTCACAATCCTAATAAATGTACTCACCTCTATGTTACCAAATGCTTTCCTTATTCAAATATCGTCGAAAATTTTAATGAAATTGACATATTCAGAATCTAGTTTTTATATATCAAAAATAGAAAAAGAACAATTTGCTTCTAGAAAATTTGGAAAAATTAAAAAAATCAGTTGTCCACACAAATGAAGTCTTGCAAATCAGCTGGTGTATCTGTATCTTTTTCTGTAGAGGAGGGAGGGTAAGTATAGACCCACAACACTTAGGCCACATGTGACCCATTGTACATCCTTCCGAAGGGTTGTCCTTCTAGGTTATCATCCATCCTGTCCTTTCCGGGAAGGTGGACAGGTCACTAGGAGACATCTCCTTAATATTGGCAGTTGTAGGTCAAGATTCTCCGAAACACACACTCTCTCTGGCAACCTTGAGGTGTTTCACGGAAGGTGCAGTGACATTACTGTCGTTGCGCGGCTTCTTCAACCTTCTTGGGGTTCTCTTCGTGAAGGTGCATGAGTGAGGGAGCTCTCCTGCAGGTGCAGCCTGTTTCTTGCCTTTATTCAAGGCGGAGCTCTTGGCGCTTACCGCAGGAAGTGCCCTTGCTGTTATAGGTGGAGTGGCAGAGGAGGAGGGTTCACTTATAGTTGCTGCCATTCCTTGGCCTTTGTATTACATCACGAGGTGATCTGCTATGTCCAGCTTCATTTCAAGCGGTAGATTGGGGTGGCCACTGTCTTAGATTGAAGTGAGTACTTCTGTCCAGCTGGTTCACGGTGGCATGTTTTGCAAAGGCTTTTGAGGAGTTTCAGTTCCCCTCACCCTAGTCATTTCTGCCACTGACCAGGAGTCCGGCGACTCCGTCCGTAAGGCCACATTGGCTTTCCGGACAGGGCCTCCAGTCCCGTGGCCATTCCCCTATCCGCCACCTGGGGACGCGCCCGATAGGTAGCCGAACCCACGGGATCAGCTGATGTATAATACAACCTGTGTTATTCGATGAATTGAAAAGTTGAAATCAATTCAAAGTTAATTTTTTCAGAGCAAGTAAATAGAATCTCGTTTTTCGTCAGTCAGCTCCTTCATGAAATAATTGCATATCCCTTTCACGATCAAAATAATATTTTCTCCAACTAGTAAGCCAACAATGTCACGTTGATGAATTTTATATTGTCAGATAACAGTTCCAGTCGGTTTAGTAGACAGTATCAAGGGCATTGTGGAGTAATGGAAATATGGAACACTAAACATGAAGTATAGACTCCGGTAATCACAATCTCCCGAATAACATCCCTAAGGAGTAAGTACTTGATTAATCTGGGATTAGTTTGCCACGGGCCCCAGTGTGAATATTTCAATGGATTATTCAGCAGGGTTTGTCTCTGAAATTCTGTATTATGTTTACCATTATATTCTTTGTAATTCACTTCTGTGGGTAGTGTTACTCCAAGCTAATACTTCATTTTATCGGCGTTGACATTTTTTCGAATATTTGTTATAAAAATGATACTTTTTGGAAATAATCAAAAAACTTCTCGAAGGAGAAAAACACATTTTTGCAAATTTTAATGGAAGGAGAAGTAAAAAATCCAACAGGTAAATTATTTGTTCAATAAACCGAACAAATGTGATGAAGGAATGTACCCGCACATCAAAACTAGAGCCCTTTATGTCAAGTTTTTTTAACAAAATGAGTATAATCAGGTGTTGATTCTCGATTCAATCAGTGTAAGGCCAGTCGATGAAATCTGTGTTGGGTCTGTTATTCGAAAAAGTATATTCAGTGTATTCATTTCATCACAGAGGTTCCAATTTCACTTGTCATGTTGGTGATAACTGTTTTTATTGGTTTCTGTTGGAATGTATTCAATTTAGATCGCAAGTATTATTGTTGATGCTGTGATATATCTACGGCTTCACGTAACTGATCCAGTATTCCCACTCCAAAGTTTAATCACCTAACGGGCTCACTTGTACCAGTGAAGAGAAAGTTTTTAACTCTTGATTTTTGTTAGTAGACCCTGGCTCATTTTAAATAATATTCCAACGAACATGTCATGTGAACATATTTGTAGTCTTATTGTCATAAGTTTTGAAGAGTTATGGAAAAATTCACCGTCGTGTTCTTATGTATGAACCAGATATGTACCACTCAAATATCCTTCAATTCATTATTCAGGTTATACTTCTTGGACAGTGACATATCTAACGGGTAGGCTAAAAAAAGGTTCATTGTCTAACAGGAGTAATCCCAATTACAAGAAAAATATAATTAAGTTTATAGTTATGACTAAGTTCGACTTGCATAGAAAATAGCTTGTTACGAATTATATACTTAAAGCTAGTTAAGATAAAAAATCAGGGCAGTCAACCAGATTATGAATCAATTTATATATGAAGATACAGGTATAATATGTTCTTCTGTTTTCTATGAGGATAAGAGGACAAATCTATTTAGCAACACTCTATTATCAATTCCTTGGGATGGGTAAGCTCCATCCAGTTTGTAAGCCATGTAGTTCATAAAGATTATTTGACAAGATTCGAGTTGCTATATATGCACATTGTATATAGGTGACCAGATTAGGGAGCCATATTCCAGACGAGATCAGACATATGCATTAAAATGTGTTATAAAACATTCTTGGGTTTCAAAGTCTCTACATGCCCTGAAGATAAGGCCAAGTATTTTTTTGCAGAAGATGTGATTTGATCAATTTGTGACGTCAAGCTAAGTTTCTTATGGAATATGATGCCCAGATCTTTACTTTCTATGCTTTGTTCTAAAATGAGGTCATTTATTGCATAGTTAAACTGTATATTGTTGTGGTTGAGGGTGTATTTCATAAATTTACATTTTTGAATAATCAGTGGAAGCTTGTTTAGTATGCACCATTCATGTATCGAATTAACTGCCTTCTGCAGAATGAGACAGTCCTCGGTTGATTCAATGGGTCTGAAAATCTTCAAATCATCAGCAAAGAGTAATATGTTACTAGAGATATTTGAAACAATATCATTTATGAACAAAGAAAATAGAAGGGGAGCTAGATTACTTCCTTGAGGAGCACCACTAGTTGAAGTGAATTCTGTTGATTTGTGTCCTTAGTATTCTACAAATAGAGTACGATTCTGAAGATAAGACTGTAGTAAATTCAACAGTTAACTATAGAAACTGACAGAAAAAAGTTTATTGAGTAGAATTTGATGGTTCAATTTATCAAAGGCCTTTGAGTAGTCTGTATAGATTGTATCCTCCTGTAGCTGTGTATCTAACGCAGTGCTGACTATTAGGTTATACTATTTCTCACTTTAAGAAAAATGTTCTTATACAGACACATCTCAAAGACCTTTGCAAAGTTGGACAGAATTGTTATGGGTCGATAGTTTAGAATATTATTTGGATGATTTCAGTATTGGACATATTTTAGATACTTTCCATCTATCGGGAAAACACGCAGTCTTTAAGGCCATGTTAAAAATTAATTGAAGTGGCTTTACAAAAATGTATGCAGTCT
>WOGO01009238.1:0-10297 GCA_015342085.1 Leptinotarsa defecta
TTTCAATTTAAGAGCCACCGGTATACAGCTGTTTCAGCCTATTGGGCATCGTCAGTACCGGGCAGGCGGTCCTCGATTGAAGACAAAATGAGAAAAAACCAAGAAAGTACTTGATAGAAATAGCTGCGTAAACGCAAGCGAAACATAAGTGGAACCACCTATTGGTGTGACACCCGAGTCAACTTGCCAAGTTTTTATGTCAGTGTTGGTGGTTTGACCAATCAACCGACAACTGCGGTAGCAGCTGTCTACCGTTGGCTCTTAAATTGGAATCAATGTTTATTTTCTGCTGACTCCTTATGTTTATGTACCTTTCATTTCATTTCTAATAAACGTGTATTATTATAATGACCTTTTGCAATTTTATTGAAAATATTATCGAAGTCATTCATTACTGAGAAATGAGGTAGATTTACTATTTACAATGCAATATTTATTTTGATAAAAATTGTGCATGTGTTTTTAAAAATGTCCACACTTCCTCATTTCATTTGGTGTAAGTTCTCAAAACTTTATTAAAAAAAAACTTCAATAGAGTATTTTGCCTGAATATTTGTTTTTATACTTATGTGGCTGTTTGACAGTATTGAAAATACACTAAAAATTGTGGTCATCCTATTAGGTAAAAGCATAATAAACCATATTTTATTTTCATCTATATCATTTTCAGTTTATTAATTGAGAAATAAGCAGAAAAATATGCAATACAATTTTGAAATTCAGTCTGTGACGGAAACGCTTTGTCATTGGTCAATCTTTCGGGTGACGTCACACGCAAGTAACCACCAACTGCATGGCTGATTGTAAATATTATTGTAATATACGTCGTTTATTTTATGACTATTGTCTAAAGCTTTCTACGTTAATTTTGCTATAGTTTTTTTTGAACATTCCAATTCGAATTTGTTAAATTTTAAAATGGAGCCTAGTTTCGTGCGAGCAGATAACAGTAATCTACCTAGGATAGATGCATTTATGGTTGCACTTTTTTTTTTTTCAAAATAATGCCGATTACCATGCTGCGGAGCTTAAAAATGTAAAAACAGCAAACATAGTACCAGTCTGTGAAACTACAAAAATTAAATGAAAAACTAAAGTCAAATTCAAACAAACTTCATTCACATTAACTTACAATAAGCACTGTTGAATTGTCATTGGTTTTTTCTAGCCTACATTCGGTACCAAAATCTTATTTTTGTTTCTAATATTAAATTTATGAATATCACTTTGTCAAAAATATGTCATTGTTTTTCCATTTTAAATATACACTCTTTGAATGTATTTCTTGTTTTATTAAAGTAACAGTACAATTTTTTTGAATTAAAAAAAATAAGAAAAGTAGGTCTTCTGAAATTTTATTTTTTAATTCAGTGATAATGAATAATAACATACTTCAAGATTATATAATTATTGCATGTGATGTAATAAATTTAATGATATATCATTTAATAAGAGAATCCTGTAAATTTATTAGAGCACATGCAATAACAATGACATGATCTAATACACGAAGTATGTTATGATTTATCACTGCATGTTGTTTCAACATATGAAACTCTCTTAAACGCCTTATCACCCGTTCAACGTGGATTCGCAAGCTGGCAATTATTTTAGTTTGTCGAACTTCAGTTTTAGTCAATTTTGTACCAGCTTTTATACTGGGTGGTCTTAATAGTTTCATACCCTTTTCATGAAGTATCTGTTCAAGGTGCTTGAAACCCCTATCAGCTAAGATGTAAGTTCCCAGAGGTAATCCATCTAAAAAGTTACAGTTTTCTACTATTGCAACATCACTTGTTCTACCACCAAACCCATGAGAAATATAATTAATTGAACCATTAGGTGTGCATGATATTAAATATTTTACAGTGTTCCCTTTTTTGTACTCCGACCATGTCAGAGTCTGATGAAGAGTCTTTGATGGATTTTGTATATCAATTTGTAAACAATCTATGATGCAGCTGATATTATGATAGTTATGTCTAAATGCAATAGGAAGATTTTTTTCTATTAATTTTTTATCCAAGTTTACAATAAAGGGTCTTAAAAAACTTGTTATTAATGGTATGTTTGTTGAAAAAAATTCACTAGCATAAGATAATGATATTCCAAAATTATCTTCTAGTTCTGAAAAACTGCTATTCAATCTAATTTTTTTAAGCATAACAAAATGTATTCTAATTTTATATTCGAGTATTTGTGTATCAACTGAATTAAAAAATATCATTCTTTAGAAATACCACCATACATCAAAGGTTTCTTATGAATTAAACCAATAGTACTTTCGAGAGACTTTAATTGTTCATTAGCCTCACTGGTATCTGTAAGATGACTATCGGTGTCTGTGACCCTTGATGATGTTACTACGGAAGGTGATCCACGTTGGCTTTCAAAATTAGAAATATCGCTATCTGACCTTTCATCTTCAAGTAAAATATTTCTCGTGACTCCATATTGTGATGGTTGAAAATGATACGGTTGAATCTTAAAGGGTGAAGTGTATCGTGAAGTCGTGGACACTTTCAACGGTGAAGTATCTTGAGACTTCGGAAATTCTGAAAAGACAAATATTTTAAATTAATTACCTATTTCTTTGATATATCGAATAAAATGCCTATAAACATATTATTATGACTTTATAAGCAGTCTAATAAATTGATTATTTACCTTCAGACTCAACAATTTCTCTTAACTCATTCTGATCTTTTTGTAAGCTTTCTTCATGGATGTCAGTAGCATTTTCACTTTGTAGACATTTTTTGACAATGTCAAGTCTTTGCCTTTTAATTGATGTTTCTCGAGAAGATCCAGGTCCACCATCAGATAGCTGTCTTTTGCGACCCTGACAATAAAATTTTGTTGGTACAGCATCATCTGTTAACAATATTTTTTTGCTGAAGCCCATGGTGTACCTCATATAGTTAGTTGTGTCTTTTTCCATCTGTAATTCAAAATATTTACTTAGCATGTGAAGTATTTGATATTGAGGGGATAAGTAATGTTTCACATCTATACATAAAATACTATACTGTATCACTAGTTATAAATCATGTTGAAATAAAATCACCATTCGTAAAGGATGGATATACACTACTTGAAACTAAGGGAAAACATGAGTAATATAACATGAATAACAAAAATAAAATATTACTTACATCAAAGTGATCTTCACACATAAAAATATTTGTGTGCGATAAAATGCTGTTGGGATCTCTTCGAGATAACTGTAACCATTTTCTACGTCTTTTGGGATTTGTTGGAACGGAAACGAACACTTTTTGTGGAGTATGTATAGATGTACTTGTACATTGTGGCACTACACACCATTTATAAACCATTTTATCTGATAAATAGACCAAAGTAATAAAATACATATAATAGGTACTGATTTTAGTTGTTTTTGATAACTGTTTACTTGCTTGAAACGTCACAATGTCACGTGACGGCAGCCATTACAGAAACAGCTTTTTTGGCGCAGGTTTAGAAATTTGAATTTTGAAAAGCATTTTTACTGAAAAATACATTTTAAATCTCCTAAATATTAATGGAGGAGATTTCTTACGTAGTAAAGATTCATTTATAATGATTTCCAAAAATTAGTCAAATAGCGTATTACGTACTTTTACCTTATAAATTCAATTGACTGAAGAGTAGGTGAAATAGATATGGAAATGATTAAATGAGCTTTAGACATTCATTGCGCAGCTTTTGCATGAACTACAACCAGACTCAAAGAAATATAGAAATCAGAAGAGATTGTTTTGAGATCGAAGGAAATTCTCAAGTACTACAACAAAAAATCGATAGTTTGAGGTGTAGTTTGAAAAAAATTGTTTAAAATCTGTTTTTCCGTTAATCAGCTGTCGCCACCATACGAACGACAACTCTCAGAAGTTGAGGCACTTGTGCGAGCTAAGACAAATGAAAAGACAAATGAAAATATAAATTTAAAAATATTTTGGAGATAGGAATAGTTCTCTTTTTTGAGTCAATTCATAACAATAAATGATGACGATCAGATGAAGAATAAAAATACCATTTCATTATCTACTACAAGTATATTACAAAAATCTGGATTCCTTCAGTTAGGTAGTGGAAATTTTCTCATCTTGAAAAATTACGAAAATTTTATTGGGAGCTTTAAATTCCTTTTCTCATTGAATCAAGCTACTACTTCCGGTTTTTATTTACAAAATTCACTAAAGTTGTATAATTTTAAATCTGATCAATAATAATTTTTTTCCGTTGTATCAATAACATTATCAAAATAGAATAATAAACAAACTATTTTGTCATATCATAGAGAAATAGTCAAATAGAAAAATCGATTATTCAGTGATAATAAAAAATAACATTATTCTGAGATTAATCATGGAAGAAGAAAAATATTACAAAAGCTGCCAGCTGTCAATTCGTTTTTAGACCATCTATGCGTTTCGTGAAATGGTTCACATGCGCTTTGAGTTTGATCCCTCAATAAGTGAAAGCATTTTAAATTAATAAACGAGGCACATTTTCTGTATCTTTGTCTTTTATTGGGCGCTATTTAGGTTCACGCTATCTCAAGCTGTCTGGGGTAGGGCATTGAGTGCATCGGAGAGGATTTTAATGTTTTTGAAACCAATGCAACATATCTCCTTAGAGTTTCAAACAGAAGAAGCTTCATCGTATTTTTCATATTTCATTATTTGATTTTTTCATTGAATTTTTTTCTTAGATAGATTCCCTTGCTAACTATCAAATTCTGTGTAAATGTTTCTTACATTCGATAAGCCATTCGCCACAGATCAATTATTTGACATGTTATTAACAAGTATAAAACGAACCTGAAATTTTCAAAACAAGCCAAAATCAAACATCCACCTCTCAGGCACTCTATCACCCTAAAACGCCCTCTGACGGCCTCGCTGATGGTGGCCTTCGTTTGAAAGATATAATTTTGCGATCTATAATCAGGAAACAAGATCCTCTGAGTAACAAAAACATCCGAAATATCGAATTCTTGAATGTTCAAGTGTTCAAGGGTGAATGTGAATACCAATTATGAATGAAAAATTGGGACGGCCATGTTTCAAACTTGATGTGAAATGTTTTATTTACACCCGAGTGTTATTTGATAACACAAACTTAGGAAATTTTCAACACACAAGATTCATTTCTATAAAATACTGAAGAAAAATACCACTAGGCAAACAATGACACATAAAAATAACTCGTAAAGTAGGCAATCTATATTGAAGAAGCTAGTCTATTGAATAAGATTCACCCTCATTAGAACAAAAATGTTACTACAGTAGTCTTGATTATCTCCTGATGATGCTAACTTGGTTAGCGAAATGCGCGTAGAGAGCCAGCATTTTGTTCTGGCGAGGAACACGTGTTTTCAATAGATTCATTTCACGCCAGAAGTTTCAAATTCTACTTATCAAGACACGAACCTAACAAAATAAGGATCAGAATAATAAGACAAACGAATATTCACGAAAATGATGGAACAGATTGATTTTATTATGACCCTAGCCTTATGTAAATATATTATACAATTGTTGTATATGTTCCAGTCAAAAAAAGTGTAAATATTTTATTGTTCCGAGCCAAAGACAAAAAAATTAGAGAAGGTACCTCACAGCCAATACGCCAATCAAAAATGGGAGAAAACAAATATCAGTTTATTATTATTTTATAACATAATTGTTTCTTTACTTCTGGATCCACTTAAATATGAAATGAAATGAAAATGAAAAAATGTACCAATGGAAAACGTTGTTACCAGTGACGTCTATGCTATTAACCTAAAATCCGTTGAAGTTTGGAATTTGAAAAAGTTGTGTCGGTTGAAATCGTTGAAAATTTCAAAAAATTGAGATCATGGACATGAAGAACAAATATGGTTTTTTCTACCAAACATAATATATTCATTTAGATAGACATATTTTTCGTATTTCAACGAACGTCAAGTTTGAAACTTCCAAGAAATTAGCAATAATGGATTCCTTCAAAACTCCTTTAAGGAATAAAAAAGACAATTTGATACAAATACCTGCATCTCCTTTCATGAAGAAAATAGGTTTTGGCACAGGTAGGGATTCGTAATAGTTACTTATTTATCAGCACTTCTTTGATTCACCTATGAGGTAGATTGAAACTATTTCGGTCATGTTCAATCCTCTTTTTGAATGGATCATATATATCGAGATAAACACATACTTACATTAAATATTTAAACAGTACAAGCATAACCTCATTTGTTTTCACAGGATATACTTACTGCCTAGAAAATTGCTATGCGAAAAAAGTTATTCATTAAGTGCACTTGTTTTTGTTGTGAGGATCAATTCAATATAAATACATCATAATTATTTCAAACTAACAATCAAAAAATCATTGCATTTATAACTATCAGAAAACAGGGTGGTCAAAATTTTATTTATTACCTGAACTCAAATATATTCTTCTCTTTTATTTCTCATTGATGCAAAAAATGTAAATTTGAATAATTGTACTTTAGAAATGCTTTTAATCATCAAATTTAATGAAAAATTCAGTGCTTTTTCTTATTAAAATATTTCATGACAATGAATAAGTCTACCAGTTTCCTAGACTGAACACACCTTCATTCAATTCTCGTTCAATTTAAATAAATGCTTTGTTTTGCTTTATAACAGTTCAGACGTGGTTCAGATGCTGTACCGACAGTCGCACATAGTTTTGAAGACAAGTATCTAGATAAGGGTAAATGTTGACAATTTGAAATGTCTGCTATAGTATACTAGATGACCAGCACTATCAAAATATATAAAGATGAACAAAATTAGATTTAACTGAATGGCCCCATTATATATTTAATTCACTCAATTGTACAACAATACTGCATGTAGTATGCATCAGTCTTATTATGTGTATACTACTATGGCCCCATTATATATTTAATTCACTCAATTGTACCACAATACTGCATGTAGTATGCATCAGTCTTATTATGTGTATATTACTGTATACTTATTGGGTTCAACTTGTTTGTAACAACATAGGTAAATAATTCTCTCTATTATTATCAGTAGGTGAAACTATAAACACATGTATATTACTAAAGTTATCTCATGACTTGAAAAACAATTGATCTAGTGACATTAACTTGAGTAATAATTTCTAGGTGTAGCAGTTTATGAGATGCATAGGTCACCAATACAAAATAGAACATATTCCCCTTGGGCAGTTAAAAAGGTTCTGAAAGAAAAGGAGAGTGGAATAGTGGAGTCAATGGAAAAAAGATTACGATTTGAAGCAGAAATTCTTCGAAAATTAAAACATCCAAATATTGTCGGATTTAGAGCAATTAGCAAAGACGAAGATGGTAATAGTGCTTTGATAATGGAGGAGTGTTCCAGCTCTCTAGGCGATATGATTGAAAACAGACTGGATCATCTGGGTGAAGTACCGTATTTACCAAATACTATATTAAAGGTGCTTCGAGACATATCAAAAGCCTTGGATTATCTTCACAACACCGCCTTGTTGTTGCATGGAGATATGAAATCATTTAACGTACTTATTAAAGGGGACTTCATTATTTGCAAGTTATGTGATTTTGGAGTATGTTTGCCTTTAAACAAATCGGGACAACTAGATAAAGAAAGGAATACTAACCAATCTTTTTATAGTGGTACTGATGTTTGGAGTGCTCCAGAAATATTAAAATTTCCCCAAGAAGTTACCTCTAAAGCTGATATTTATGCATTTGGTTTAATCATTTGGGAAATGATTGCCTTATCACCACCCGTTGACGATGATTTGATGATGAATTTGGATCAGTCTGCAGAAGACTCTTCAAATAGTATTACAGAATTCGACCGAGAGCGCCCACCCTTGCCTGATGTTGACTTAGGAACAGAATATAATTTGGTTCTGCAAATATATTATTGCTGTACAGCTAAAAATAAGGATGATAGACCCGGTGCCGCTGACTTGGTTTTATTAGTTGATTCTTCAGATGAGAAATAAATTTAATGGATCTGTTTTAAATCTTCAGAATTTTTTTAGAAGCGATACTTTGAAAAAATAAGTACATATATTTTATTTTCATTGTTGGGTGTAATATTCAATTTACAAATTTAAGAAGTTCAGGATTAATAGAAATATAAGTAGATATTTATTATCCTGAAGTTTTTTCTGCTTTTAATTGTTAGAAAGTATATTAAAACTAAGCAAAGGGTCATTCAATCCCTGTTTTGATATAAGAGAGTGATACATTTTTTTCAGAGTCGATCTTATGACTAACTGGAAGTAAATGTTTTGATAGCCGTAAAAAGGCATATTTTCCTGGAAGTTAGAACCTACAGGTTTACGATTTCATATCCCAATCCATCTTTTCTATTTTTGACTGAATGAAATTGGGAAAGAAAGGTTTTGGCTTTCTACTTCTCCATCTTCATACAAAATCAATATAGGAATCTTCCAAAGAAATGAATAAAGCAACCAATTTGAAAAAATTAACCCTTTACAAAGATGTGTAGATCATACAAAGAAGTAACTGTCAGACACAAACTGAAAGAAAAAGTCCTCACAAAACAACTACGTTCATAAAGGTAAATATTTAATTACATACAAACAAACTTTCGAAATATCTACTTTTATACAAAAAATAGTTTTTTCTATTCAGTTTGTACTTCAAACATTCCTAATGGGAATGTTTGAATGAATGAGATTCATTTTCTAATTTGAATTAATCCCAGCCATAGGAATCTTGAGAAAGGAAGGTTTTGGCTTTCTATTCCTCACATCTTTATACAAAAAAGTGGAAATCTTCCAAAGAAAGGAAGAAAACAATTGATATTGAAGTATTGTACAGTATTGTAAGTACAATATAGTACAAACTGAATAGAATAAAATATTTTTTGTATAACGCAATATTAATATGAAAGTAGTTATTTTGAGAGAACTTTTTCTTCCAGTTTGTGTCTGAAAGTTACTTCTTTGAATGAAGTACACATCTTTGTATAGAGTTAATTTTTAAATCAATTGCTTTCTTCGGAATATCCCCACTTTTTTTATAAAGATGGAGAAGTAGAAAGCCAAAATGGCCGCCTGTAGGCATACATGTTGTTTGTTCTAATGGAAATAAAACTAGAAAAGTTCATAATCAACTTGTCTTTGTGAGTGATTGTGTTGCTGGTTGCTGAAATTCTTTGTTTGAGGCTGATTTTACATATCAATCGTCCTTCATAACATAAAATCATGCCTACAACGTGTTGTATTGTAAATTGGGGAAGCTGTGGGGATCGTGATCGGTGAACTTTTACAAGATACCTAGTGTATTTCTGCTTTTACCAAAGGAAAGAAGCAGGTGCATCCAATTGAATTAGAAATTAGAAGCAACTAGAGCCATTGCACATGTCAGGATTTATGTAGAAAGAGTAATAGGTTGTATTCGTCAAAAATATAGGATTCTATCAGATTATGTGCCAATTTCTCTGCTTGTTTGTGGTGAAGATGATACGATCATAATAAAATAGTGACTGTGTGTTGGATTGATTAATATCTGTCCACCAATTTTACCTTTGAGTTAGATTGAATTTATAATAAAAAACCTCATGAAATTGTTTTTGTAAACTGTATATACTAGATTTGTATTTTTGTTCCAACTGTTGTGATATGTTTTATTGTATTGTATTATTGCAAAATCATATTTCAGATCATAGAGCTGAATTATAATAAATGTTTGGTATATTCAAAGGGTACTTAGGTCAAAAACTAGGTTTCGTTAGTATATAGAATATTTTTTGTCCAAACACTTTCAAAGATACATTAATTTAATAAAACACAAAATAAAGTCATATTGTTTTGTTTATTCTCCCTGTCAGACGAGGAAGTCAGTTTCAATACACATTCATTGAACAAATGATCCACAATAATGGTTATTTAAAAAAAGTGATTTCTCTTGAAAAGTCTAAAATCAGTTAACCAAAAATGAAAAAACACTTGAAAGAATAGGTATATGATGAAATTCAGCATTGAATATTAATATGACAGCCACATGCAAAAACTGTTTACTGGGCCTGCACTCTAGAATTGGTTGATATATTTCAGGCCATACAGTACAGTAGCAACGTGAGTGCAAACTTCAGAATGGCCTGCCATTCAGGTACAATGAGCTGAAATTATTGCACCATATTTCTCGAATATAATCCAGACTTGCAGTGGGGGATTGTTCATCCTCTGTGAATGCTTGACCTAAGATAACGATACATATTCAGAAAAAATTATGAATAAATCACGTTTGAAAAATATCTAAATACCT
>WOGO01009239.1:0-10297 GCA_015342085.1 Leptinotarsa defecta
TTGGTTTTTTTTGGCCTGTGAGGGCGCCGATACCTTCAACTATGCACAATACCGGTTACTTCGACTATACCATTATGTTTACGTATTAGTAGGTAATCTAGACAGAACTCAAGGTGATACAATATCGAATAAAGTGTATTTTTATTTATCAGGTGAACCTTCAATTGATCCATTGTTTGTTTGAGATATAAAACGAAACAAACAAAACAATTCCAACAGAGGCGTAACAAATATCACTATATGAGTACTTAGTTGTTCTGAAAAGTAAAAGGTTCAATGAATCTACAATGAGAATATTTCAAGGCATAATGAAGTAGCGGGCATATTTTGCAAGATAGACAATATTTTAGTGAAAACTTGGTACCAGTACCCGTTCTGTTCAAAATCTGTTTTTCCGTTAATCAGCTGTCGCCCCCAATAGAACGGCAACTCTCAGAAGTTGAGAAACTTGTGCGAGCTAAGGACTAACGAGGTCTTACCTTTTAACGTGTGATTCCTAACACGGTACCTGGTACCAGTAATACTGAAAGCTTTGTAAATTCTTCATTAGTTCAGTTTCATTTTGAAATCACCAAATATCGTCTGGAACAGTTGCTTGGCATTCATTTTTCCATACCTTACTCCAAAAATCATTCCGTATTGTGTGTCCTGTTTCTGATCTGATTGTCAGTTCATATTTAAATATTTTCACTTCGGATCTGGAATTCGATAAGTGACTTGAATGACATGTTCTAAGGAAGTGTATGATATATGCTTGAGAAATCATTCGATATTAACTGATTAGTTTGATCAAAAGATTTAACAAAAAACGACTCTCCTCCATTTTGCCAAGTTTTCGATGAATTAATTGTATTTTTCAAAGAAGTACAATGAGTTGATAGAAAAAATATAATGAAGAGACAAAAATAGGTTGACATTCTCGAATATATGTGCAATTTGTGAACTCGTTAAAAATTGTCTGATCAAATGCTCATTTTATCTTGGATAAATCTTCATAAATACGAGTATAATACTTCACTATGAGATTTTTCCTAATTGGGTTTCTCGCCATGAAAGCTACAGGAGAGGTGGAAAACAGAAATTTCTTTTGTTGAGAATCCTGCATTATCCTGTACCGACATTCGTCGAATATAATCCAAAACTCTTCATGGTATTAGCCAGAGCAGTGGTTATTTTCAGATGCATGTCACTATATTAACCTTAAGTGTAGGTGACATGAGACTGGCCTGAACGAATATTTCTTGTAGATAATTTGATTTATAGCCAGTCTTCAAATATGCCCCCTTACTATAAGTCTATTTGGCGTGTTCGTATGACCATCTGTCCTGCTTGTGACTCTCCTGCACAGATATTCAAGTCTGATATTTTTGGTGATTTCATGGAAACAAACGTGAATATAGTAAACGACAATTAGATATATTCACCTAACCCATTTCTTCAAGCATTTCATCAGTTCGGACTTCCATTGTCTAATATGATATAAATTGATTTGAAATTTCTGAAAAAAACTGTGAGAAATTGAAAAGATTAACTGAAAAACAATTTTATCAAGCAAAAAACTGAAATTACAATGAATTAACATACAAGCAACAACCAAAAAGAAACACAAAAAAATTGGACTATTAACACGAGCTGAAAAAATTAAACAATTATTAACAAGAAATGGAAATAGTTCCAGTAATGAACTGAAATCTGTTCTGCCTAGATATGTGGATATTCATCAGTCGCCTATCAAGGTTAATATGCAAGTGATTGATCCACCTTCTTCTTTTTTAGTGCGGTCAATGGACTTAGGTCATTCTTGCCCCCCGAATATGAGTTGCAGTCCTCGTGGTTCTGGTTCCCTTTCAGTGAAATAGCTTCATGAAACAAGAGCCGAATCGATCCCTCTACGACACCCTTCATCACTTGGAAGGATCGATCGCAGCTTGAGAAATGGTTCCTATGCAGATTATGTGAAACGTTTTTCCTTAAGAATCAGTAGATGGTTGTCCTGAAAACCTTGAGAAAAAAATTGGATTAGATAATTCAGGAAACACTTGCTACATGAATAGCATTTCACAAGTGTTGTTCATAACGAAGAATTTCAAGAACGAGGTTTCAATGATGAACGAGAACAAGAATATTTCCTACTTATTCACCAAACTCAAACACCTGTTCATGCAGCTGCAGTTTCTTACGAATATATAGTCTTTACCTCCAATCGATTTCCTGAAGTCTTTCAAGTCCACTAGATACTCGTTAGGACAACAAGAGGATTATTCCGAATTCTTGAGATTCTTGTTGAATACTTTCCGTGAGCAAAACAATAGCAGAATCAATACTCCTGACCGCTCTGGATTTAATGATTTCGTACAGTCTATCTCGTCTTGTGTTTGTAAATCTTTTGCTGGAAAAATCCTCAGTTGTTTACTTTGTAGTAAATATTCAAGAGGTAACAAAAACGAATGTAAATTTCTGGAACTTCAACTAGCGTTTCCTAATATGACTAATAACAAGTCAGTGCAAAGCTTATTGTTGAATCATCTGAAAACGGGACTTTCAACAGGTGATGATCGACTGTTTTGCCAAACATGCGTCAAACTAACTGACTGTTATAAGGAAACAAGTATAGCTGAGGCACTAGTCAATCTGATAATACCACTGATGATCTTCAAACATGAATCATCTGACGTAAGCACCAAACTCTTACCAAGGTTCGAAATAGATCAACACTTCAATCTAGCAGACCACTATTATAATATTCATGCAGTCATTGTTCACTGTGGTTCTGGCGTTGAATTTAGGTGGTACCACAAGAGAAGCGCTCCAGTTGAAATATTTAGATATCCTCCCATATAGCACATCTACCACATAATACAAACCTTAATACGAAATTTCAGCCTCCGAAGGTATAGCGGTATGGATAATATCACAGACGAACACTAAATTCATGCTGCGTTTATCGGCCACCTAACAATACACAATACAGGGCACTATTCTCTTCACGTGCAAATACGAAAATTTATCATCCCAGTCCCAAAATTTCGAAATTCGGTGACTTCAATGTATCGAATGGCTCAAATTTTCAAAAATCAACGACGAGAAAGGTCGCGAAGCTGAGGATTTTGCAATAGTCAGCGGAATCACTCAGATTATAAATAAGCCAACCAGAATTCCTGACCGTTATGGAGAATATGCTAGTCTTCTGGATCTATACCTAACAACCAATTCACAAATTCACATGGTAACCCGACCACAAACTCAGTGTTGAGTGAATTATATTACAAAAAAATACGCAAATGAACTCCCACCAGTATTTTGCAGACTTTTCAACTTGTCTCAGAAGAAAGGAGTTTTTTCTTCTTGGAAGATGGCTCATTTCCATACAGGACAAGTAAAATCTTCTGTAGCAGACGCTTTGCTATCAGTCATAAGAAAAATCATGAAGAAAGCCTTAAACCGCCAAATCCTTGAATATTTGGAACGCTTCAACATCTTGAGCGATCATCAATATGGCTTTCGGAAACAGAGATCAATAAACAACCTTCTATCGAATGACACCCATATTGGTAATAACGAAAAATATGGAGGGTCAATAGCTGTTGCGCTTGATATTTCTGAGGCTTTGGAGTGTGTGTGGCATGAGGGTTTGCTGGCCAAACTTCGATGATATGGCTTGTCGGATCATTTTTCTGCTTCCTGAGAGTATGTTTTTTGTGAAAAATAAAAAATAACACTTCTTGTGTTTTTCACCACATTCATTTGTAACTAACGTTATTGCGTCCTATAAGAAAATTTCAAAACTGATACAATAAACCCATTGTTTTAGTTTGAAAATTTGCTTATAGGACGAAACTGCAGTAACGATATTTGCAAATAAAATTGGTAAAAAAACATGAAAAGTATACTTTTTTATTTCTCATAATAATCTCCTACCACATAGTAACGGCTACATTCACCAATTCATTCCCCAGGGGTCCATATCGTCTTTTTATTGTCGGTATATTAACGAATTATCGGAGAATACCTAGAATCCAATATATTGATTTGCCAACGAAAGCACTTTTGTCTCGTCATTCCATTCGGATTCCAGGACATCGGCTACGGAGGCACATCTTCAGCGGCAGCAACATCTTCATTTCTTAATGAGGATCCAGAGGTGATTTCGATTTGTGGTGAAATGAACCACGTTCAATTCAATGCCACAAAAACCCAGACATTTTTTCAAATAAGTGTCTCCAAACCGGATATAATGTCAGAACAGGAATTTCCGCCCTCTGCTTCGATAAGTTTGTTTGAGGTTTGAATGTATATCGAAATGTATTGGCACAATCATGTCGCTGGATTTGCAAAGGGTGCTTCTCAAAATTGTGAAACACTGTTCCGAACCAGAAAACTGTACAAACCTCAGCAAACTTTGATGCTTTATAAGGCTCTGATCAAATCTTCTTTCGAGTTTTCCCCACATGTATAAAGCTGCGTATAGAGGATACCCTGAAGCTGCTGGATATTATCCACAAAAGAGCCATCCGCCTGATTGGAAACATGAACATCACTAGCAACCTTGATACTGTGGAACATCGAAGAAATGTTGGAGAGTTACCTCTCTTTTATACATACATACATTCATAGGAAGTGTTCAAGTGACTTTGCATATTTAATTCCACCTATAGCGATACGTATCAGAAATACGTTACGGACTGTGGCTGCTCATCATTTTGAGCTTCAACTCGAACTTCACTGTTCACTTTCATATGGAGAACTGTGTTTATGTGGAATGAACTTCCTGAGAACGTATTTCCAAATGAATTTAATCGACGGTGATTTGAGTCCAACGTGAATCGCTACTTTCGCTCAGGCACCGCTCTCAGAGACCCTCAAGTATTTTTGTAGTGTTTGTGTTTTGTCCTCGGAAAAAATCTGGAAGGTATCATCACTATTATCTTATAGTAGACTATTTCACCAATATGATTGGTCGGCATCTGCAGGATAGGAAAACTTGACATTCTTCAACTGATTTATATACCTGACTGATAGTGAAATTTTTAATATAAAAACAGTTGGAGATTCATATTACTCTTATGAATATTATTCAAAACTCAGACATATGTACGTATATAAAGTCCGTCCTTCTTGTGACGGACGCATTCTCATATATCTGTTATTGAAAATACGATTTTGACCAACTATCGAAAGTAGATAGACTTGGCGGATGCCACAGTCGTATTTTTCTACAGGAATATGAAAACAGCTCCCTCAAAATTGAACCCGACTGTATGAAAAAAAATACCTGAATGTTATCAAGATACATCACAAAAATACAAATTAGTGAAATCATGATACTTGACAGAAAAATGCTTTTGAATAAAATCACATGCTTTTTTGCTCAGAACTGTAATATAATGAATGTTTGTTATACAATATCCTTACAAAAACGTGTTTTCACTATTAAATATAAATTTTTGTCAATTAGTTTGGATTTTGAAACATGATTCATTTTTTTAATCTTTTCAAACCTAACCAGAAACCATCTTCAGCCCCTAAGTTGAAGGTTTTTTTAGTGAGTTTCAGAGGAATCGGTGTTTTCTCTGTTGGAACAAGTTCGAAATGTGACAGAATATGGAAAAATACTGTCTTGATTTCCAATAAGCCGAATCTGGACCCAATACAATTCCGTGGTCCTGCACCAAATGGCATGTAAGCCGAAGGATTGATATTGCCTTTATTTTCCTCACTGAATCTTTCTGGATCAAAACGCAGTGGATCTGGGTAATATTTGGGATCAAGATGTATACCAATGATAGATATAATCACTAAGGTATTTTTTTCGATATGTAATGGCTTCTCATCTGGGCTTGCAGCTTCTATTACATAAGGTTTGGTACACACTCTGTCTGTTGCTATGAGGCTTGGCCATTTTCTCAACGATTCTGAAATGAATTGAACAATATGAGTGGAAATGAATATTGAAAGAGATGATAATACTTGTCAGTTTCAGGAGACATCTACAAAATCTCTGTAGGAAGAATGAGGTCCATAATGCAGTTTTATTATGTGAATGGAATTGATATTATTTGGGAAAAACAGTTCAAATGCTAATATTCACTTTGAATCCAGTCGTATCACTCTGAATAGTTAGTTGTTGTAATAAAAGCATCCTACTCAAAAATCTCAAAATTATACCACCTTGCTTTGTATATTCATTACAGCTCCCACAGCTCACAATGATCAGAACAAATCATTACTTGTCAATTTTTTCAAAGGTGTTTTGAGTTTTTTCATGAATGAAACAATAAAAATGAAGTATTTTGTTTACGGAAAAAACGGAAAAATAAGTGAAACGGTATCTTCATCACCATGTCATCAAAAAATTCACAAAACCTCAACATATAATTCATTGCATAATAGCTTCCTTATGCATGTTCGTGCTGACTAAATTCTACCTATTCAGTGCTTTATAGAATATAATAATCTGAATCATATGACCTTCTACCTACTTGATAACTGATAATTTCCATCTGTATGAAATCAATCAAGTCATCAAGTCATCAGTCATATATATAATTCAATCAAAAATGTTTGAACATTATGGAATGAGTTTAATAAACTTAAATGAGCATGTAATTATAATAATAATACTATTTTATTTTCCATTTCAAATTTGAAAATTGTATTGAATTCGTCAGTACAGGTGAGTAAAATGAAATACAATTGAACACACAAAAAATTTAAGACTAAACAGTTACATTAGAAAAACAGATAAACGAATGGGCAAATAACATGTTAAATTTTAGAAATTTCCTTTACAAAATAGAAATACTTTGTCACTAAAAAGTCCTTCAATTTGTTTTTGAAATAATAATGTCTCACACTTTTTCATTTCTTCGGGTAATGAATAGTAAATCCGGGGAGTAGAATTATAATGAATTTTATACAACTAAAAGAAACTTGTGATGCACTGTTTGGAACCTTTGGTGCAGTAATGAATATTACTGGCACGTGTTTCGACCACCAAGTGATCATCTTTAAGAAGAAAGGTCAAATTGATCTTCCTCTTAGAGATGATCACTTGGTGGTCGAAACACGTGTCGAGGTATTAAAATAATGGTTTGTTGATGAGAAAAATAACTCCAGTAATATTTTTTAATTAAAAGGAATTTGAAAGTGGTTTTGTTGGCGTGTTTTGTATTGTATTGTATGGAGTTGTTCGGTGTAAATCCTACGATTTTCTTTTACGCATATGCAGACGGAAGCATAAGGGAGTTTGATTCTTGAAGTGATATCTACAACTCTGACTATAGTACGAATAATACGATTCTGGACAATGGAAACATCTGAGGCCTATCCAACTATTTAGGCCTCAGAAGCGCACCCCGTATCTTTGTCTGGAATTAATTTGAGCATAATATAATTTTAGTTGTTTCTCGTTAAGGACGAATTTGAGATTTCTGAATTGATATGTGTAGGAGTTTAATTTGGATTGTAGTGTTCGACAGTGACTATTTCATGTGAGACACTTATCCACTTAAATGCCTAAAAACCTGACTTGTTGAATAATTTCTACATTAATGCAAATTTCTGTTGATATTGTCACATAGGAACAGCTTATTTGACGATTAAAGAATCTGATGGATTTCGTTTTTCCATGTTCAGGTGAAGGAGGTTTGCACTGAACCAATGATTCACATACGAGAAAGTCTCATTGCATTTATCTGACAGAAGTCTGATTTATTTGAAATTATCAGTGACGTATCATCTGCATACATAATGAAAAAATACTGAACTGGTTAGTCATCCAAATCGTTCAGGTGTGATATAAAAAATAGGTCCAAAAACTGAACCTTGAAGGACACCAATTGTGACTGCTAAATTTGTAGATACAATTTTGTTCATAGAGATCACAAAAGATCCCAACATGGCACACATCCAGTTCACCAGTTTCTTATAACAGTTTCTTATCATTGATTTTTTATTTGAGTATCCGTGCTAATTATTGGAGAAAATTTAAAACCTATTAGGTACAGTATGCTAATAACCTGTTAAGGATAGTACATTTGGATATTTTTAAAAAGTTGGAGGGAATTTTGATTGGTCGATAGATTTTTTACAAGCTGCGAATCACCATTTTCATGAATTTCCACCAATTTTATAGTTTTGAGATGATCTCGAAATATTTTGGTTGAAAGAGATAAATTGACAATATGTGTGTAAGCAAAAAGAATAAATGGCAGGGATTTAAAAAACATAGGGACCTCGTCATACCCGCATGAAGATGCATTTTTCAGTTTTGGTTGTAATATGTTAAGTAAGTTCAATGGAGGGAAAGTATTCCATTCTATTCGTTCAATTAGTAAATTTTCTAAATTATCGAATCTATTGATTCAGCATTCCAAAAGATGGAGAATGAATCATCTCTTTTCACAAATGTTATACGTCATAGTCGTGGTGGAACTCATACTTGAATACGTTATAGATTTCCGTCAGGTATCGGCCAATTCCATCACATATGAAGATTTTTGGATTTTTACAGGTTCTTGAACTCCATTCCAAAAATGACTTCGAATGTTTGCTGTTCCATCTCATCTACGATATATAACGCTCATTCAAATAAACTCAAATATTTAATAAAAGTATCTACTCATTTGTAAGTTTTCTATCTCCACTATAATCTTTGTTAAAAATATCTGTCGAACGTCGATATCGTGATCACTAAAAACTGTAAGTCTAATACTATATTGATATTGGAACTTGAACTTATTGTTATACGAAAGAAGTGTTTCCGTTTTTATATAATTCATCTTTTACGACTGTCGAAATTCTTATTCTGTAGAATCATTTGAACAATCGCATTGAAAGTTTGATGAAGGAAGGAAAGACAATTCCTGGATCTCAATTAGAAAGTTTATTGTAGATATCCATTAACGCTCTGCATCATCTCTCTGCATCTATTTGTTTCGGTCGCTGCCTATAATTTGTAGGCCCCAGATTCCCAGTGACAAAGTAGTGGATACCAGTATGGATCCTGAACGTGCTGTCGAAATTCATAAATTCGAAGGGGGAGAAGTGAAATTGATCATGGATGCAACGTTTTTGGCCTCTGGTATCATCTAGTTTGCTACTTGCAGTAAAAGCTTTAGGAAGAGACAGGAAGGAAACAAATTTGTATTCGAAGATCAGAACTTCTGTTTGCAACGAGTCGCCATACAAAGTCAATTCGAATGGCATAAAAACTAAATAGTTACCGAACGTCGGTAGTCTCTTTTCATGGCATGAGCTGGAGGTTTGTTTGTTTTCTTCAAAATTAATTTTATTTCTCATAAGCCCACATGGATTTTTTTCATTAGTAGTAAAGCGTACCTTAGTACATCCATCTTTTATTCAACTGTTCGGATTGACTTCGTATAGGCTATGTCACATGTATCTTTAATTTTGGCGGTTTCAATTGGTTTTCATATTGAAGATTCTCGAAATGAAAAATATGAGAGAAACAATACGAAATCAACATACCTTCATTTTTCCAGCGCTATCGTAAGCTTTGCATAAATTTTAGTTCAGTTAGGAGTTATATTGTTTGATTGACGATTAATTTACCACAAGTTGTGATATAACGAATGAAATGATTATTTTTTATTTCAAAACCGACAATTGTGCATGAAAATTGTGAAGTTACTATATAGAACGGTTTCATACAAGGGTAGTAATGAGGCTTGCATCAAATTGAAAATACGAGCAATTCACATGCTCTGATGATGCACTGTTTGGAACCTTTGGTGTAGTAATGAATATTACTGGAGTTCTATTATTCCAGTCATTTTAAGTTTTTTAAACCTCAATCTGCGGAAAAATTCCTACTGAGCTGAATTTTGATATACAACTGCATAATGGCTCTTTGATGAAGATGTAAAAAATCTACATTGATATCGTGCCGGCTAAAAAGTTATAAGGGTCAAAAGGTCACGAAAATCAGTTTTTCGCGAATATCTCGCCACTTCGGAGGTCAATGAAGGTTATTACAAAAATTATTCCTCATACGATTATCTACAAAAAATATGTTCTGCATTTTCCTGTAAAGGCAACCGTTTTCGGACTAGAGCGCTGAGAAAGCGCTCTATTGCTTTTTATCAATGTATTTAAGTTTTCTTAAAACTTCTAACTTCTACTCGGGCGTTTTGTGGAAAATATACTGATATTATTGAGGTTTCGGAGCCAATTAATTATCAATTAGTTTGTGATAATGCAACATACATAATTGATGATGAATTTCTTATGCATCGTGTTGTATGGCAAAAAATAATACATTCAATATTACCATTAA
>WOGO01009240.1:0-10297 GCA_015342085.1 Leptinotarsa defecta
GTTAGCACAATCCTCGGCTACCTGCGTGTCACCATCGATATTGAGGCTAGAGCGATGCGTTACGTCACAGCCTTAACTGCATCGAGAGAGGTGAGGGCACACCGATGAATATGCATTACTCAGCCACACGTCGTGGAGTGAACATCTGGCTCTCTTACCATTGAACGGTTCTTGCTGTGACGTCACACCACTACTGACTTGGTGGGCTCACACCGATGGAACATTCATTACTTGAAGGATCTTCGAAGTATGCAGACGTATGTTTGTGTATAGACAAGCACATGATGAAAAGACTATACCGTGCATTCTCACACACACACCAATCAAATGTAATAACGTCACTATGTCACACACACATACACACACACACACACACACACACACACCTAGTTAGCGATCAATAGACACTTGTCTCCGGTTAGGTTAAGGGAACTCTCATGCAAGCATTACACAGTGAAATCACGATAAATCAAAATCAACAGATAACCAGAGTTGAAGCACCTTAAGGCTGACTTTCGACCGCAGGAGGTCAGATGTCAATCTTGGTGAAGTGCCCAGCAGCAGGTTGAGGTCCCCTCAGGAATAAGTGGGAATAGATGCCGAGATTCTATTTTTTGCACACAGAAACCATGTGGGGAAGATTCTATCTCAGGGCACTCAACTCCCATGGGGGCATGAGAGGATAATTTCTGATGTGATATAAATATACACGCGTGCCTATAAATTAGTGAAATTTTTTTGTTGGTGAAAAATGCGTCGAGAAGAGTATTGTTTCTATGGTGATTGGGAAAAGTGTTTGTTTTCTTATTCATCCTGGGCTAAACGTTCCAGATTTTCCCTCATTACCAAATATGTTCATAACTTTTCATATATTCAACTGCAATTGAATATATGATATCAAGATATCAATAAACATCATTCAAAATAAGGTAATATACAGGATGTTTCAGCTTTGAGAATATAAATGAAATACTTTCCAAAACGTGAACTATCTGAATAATTCTTCGAGAAAATAGTAACTGGACAAGATTTGTTCTTTTATACTGACTTTATTATATCCAAGAACACCAGAACTCAAAGACTTCAAAGAACACGCCTGCGACTTTGGAAAACTATGTACTTTATGGATTTTCATTAAGTATAAGTGGATTTCATCAAATATTCAAAGTTAAAATAACATCAGTCAAGGTTTATACGTATTCAAAAATTAATCTTAGAGTACTACAAATTTTTATGTGTTTCCAAAAAACTGGTTGGTCATTCAGAATAACTCAAACAATCCATGTAGTGGTTTATTTAAGAAATTCCATTCTCTGTTTGTACATATTCGCAATTGTGTCATTCATAATTTCTGTTTTCAGTCAGTCAGTTTTACTGAAACACTTTTCGTTAGTTTCCTTCTTGACATTGTTTCTCTCTTCATTTTCTATATTTGTATTATTCTTCATTCATCATATTTTGATTTCTCACAACTCTATTTCATTTTGTTTTGGATGTTTGTTGATTAATTATTACTAATCTCTGCGAATATTACATCAATAAAGCCGAATTCACTTCAAATATATGATTACTTCTTCATAGAAATTTGCAAGTTTAGGTTTACTGGTGTTTCAGTTTCGTATTCTGAAAGAGTATACAGTCTCATAGATATTATATGTGGCTTTTCGCGTGATAAATCGCATCGACTGTAATAGACACCGTCCCCGGATTTGCGTATTCAATACCCTGGAAGAACAGTTACACTCAATTGAACGTAATTGTCCCGATAAAAGGTGTCGCGATCAAAGTATTACCTTGGAAATACCGAGCAGACGAATGTAATATCCAGACGCTACTCGAATTTGGAAACTCCGGATTGCTTTTCCGTTAGTGATGGTATAGACTATAGGGGATAAAGTCGAAACCCAGTAGTCGCAAGCTCTTTTCAGAGAGCATTTTGGGGAGTTC
Organism: Leptinotarsa defecta; assembly: GCA_015342085.1. Lineage (NCBI taxonomy): Eukaryota > Metazoa > Arthropoda > Insecta > Coleoptera > Chrysomelidae > Leptinotarsa > Leptinotarsa defecta. The sequence goes on from WOGO01009240.1 coordinate 1,948, forward strand.
GATAACACAGGGAATTAGCAATGAAAAGGTTTCACACTCGGAAATTGGTTGGACCCAGATATATACTGTATAACATAGTCGTGTTTCTTCTAGGATAAATCCAAATTAGGAATAATAAGTTGTACCTAGTAATCTAAGGATGATTTGTAACATACTAGCGATCCTTTCAGTTTCGCTCGGGTCTAATTCAATATTGAAATTTCATCGTGAAACATAGTTCATCAAATTTATGTCTTTCATTTTTGAGAAGTTTGGGTTTTTTTCTGTTGTCAGTATCGAAGTTTCATCGTCACTGCACCTATTACAGATACGTCGTCATGCAAAATACTAAAGTACAAAGAATGTTTCACTCATGGCTAATTCGTTGGCCAATTTCAGACCTGAACTCCAGAAAATTAATGTATCTAGTTTGCTTTGTTTCTCTTTGCTATGTAATGCTCAAATGGAATCTTCAATGACACTAAACTAAAACTTTCAAAAATCCACTCTATATTGCTAGCTGAAAATTGAGCGACATCAAATATTGTTTACAGCAGAGCTGTAAACCACTAAATCTTACTGACTTATATTTCCATGACGAATACTTCACAACTTTAGAACATGAAGTTAATATCTTCACCGACTACAAAATGGCGAAACATTCAATAATTTCCTGAAGACAAACACATTTATATCGATAAATCTATAAATATTGTTTTTATCTGCCATATGGCAATTCCAACAACCCGACAAGGTTTGTTAAGTTATTTTTGTATATGAAAATGACAAAAATGTCAGTACGACAATTAATATCATTTTTCCTTTAGAATATTTTCATTTAGTTTTTGGTTTTACTAGTAGAAAGGTACCACGCCAACAATCTCTAAAATGGTCAATTCTCGTCCATTAGAAGAAGAAATTGAAGCGATTTCTATTTATGGTGCGACGCGTAACTTGCACGATACCAAAAGGATTTTTCATGAACGTTTTCCGAATCATCCTATCTGTAGAAAATATTTGAGGGAATTTGTATCAAAATTCACAACTACCGGTAGTGTACATAACAAAAAGCTCACAGGACATCTGTCCATTCCGGAAGAACAGTAAGTGCAAATAATTGGTGAGATGGTTGTAAATCCTGAACAGTCTACTTATTCCGTCGCGAATGTTTGTCAGGTGTCTCCTTCTGATGTGTTAAGACTTTTGAAGAGGAATAGGTATCATCCAAACAAAATTAAAATTGCACACCAATTAGCTGAAGATGACCCTGATCGAAGAACAGATTTCTGCGAAATCATGCAAAGCATCCTACCTATCACCACAATATTTGTTTTAGTAACGAATGTACAGTTTACAAATGGAAATGTTTACCCACAAAATTGCCGTTATTGGAGTGACACCAACCATCACGTTTTCCGGGAAAGGCATACCCAATATCCAGAAAAAATTAACGTTTGGGCTGAAATATTGGAAAACCATATCGTAGGACCTCTATTTATTCATCATATTTTTGAAGGGGAACTGTGTTTGAATATGCTGAAGACTAGTGTTGAGCCTCTCATCACTGAAATCATCGAAGCGAATCCTAATGAATTTGATGTGAATATTGTATTCCACCAAGATGAAGCACCACCACATTACTCCAGAAAAGTAAGAAACTATTTAGTTACTATTTTCCCGGTACTTGGAATGACCGCCGAAGTCCTACAAAATGGCCAGCCCGCTCGTCATATTCGACACCTTTGGACTTTTTTTATTTGTGTACGAAACTGAACCTGCTTCAATATTGGATATACGACAGAGAATAATAAATATTTGTAGAGATATTGACGTTACTGTGTTCGAAAATGTTCGGCGTGAAATATCGAATAGGACGTTCATATGTCAAGAAGTTCAAGGCAATTATTTCGAATATCTTCTGAACTGAACCCAAGCTTATTACCTCATGTTATGAAGTTAAATGTCGATGTATTCAGGCAATTATTAAGAGTTCCGCCATTTTATAGTAGTTGAGGATATTGACATATTCTAGAGTTGTGAAGCATTCGTCAGGAGCTTCAAAAAAATATGTCACAAGGCTCCCCTTTCTATTTAATTTTTTTTCCCCAGATGGCGCCCAGTCCGCCCAGTCGCCATCTTGAAAGTTTCATCTGTCAATTTCACTTCAAAATGAAATATTCATGTATTAATTTCATTATTACAAATTTCAATTTTTTGAGTTGACTCGTTCAAAAAATAAAAGGGGGAGGAACGTTAAAGAAAAGCACTGTATAATAGTTATACATATAATATATTAGAAGAGACCAGTTGTTTATAGTTTTGATAAATGTGGATCTGAAATAATAGATCATTTGTTAATTTGAATATTGCAATTCATTTAAAATTTCAGTTTTCACTTCGACGGTGGCGGTGAAAGAAAATGATCATTTTTTCACACTTGTCTATGAAATCATCTTCTGCTCGTTTGATATATATTTTTGTTTTTCAAAGAAAAGTTCCAATAAAACTTCAGCAGACGTATTTTTGTCTGCTGTTCACGAGTGTGAAGTCAAAATTTGGTGCTTCGGTCAATTTTTCGAGTAACGGTCCCAGAAAAGTCGACATCATTCGACGTTTCATTTGTCTACTTGAATATTTCGCCAGACAAATGAAGCTGTTTGAAGTTTATACAGGATCTGTTTTATTACTAACCAGCAGTCGCTCTCTTACAAATGATAATCCTCAGTAGTCTAAACTTGTGTGAGCTAAGGATTAGCGAGGTCTTATTCTACAACGTGAGATTTCAAGCAAGGGTTGAACTATGCGCAAAGGAAATCGATCATCCGTATATCGTGCTTGAACCATCGTTCATCATAGCACTCGATTGAAAGAACTATTGAATGAACTACTAACCCTAACCAACCAACTACTGTCCTTCTGAAAAATATTTTTTTTAAGTTTTTTTGTTCAGTTTTATCTATCTCGGAGTCTGTAATCAAATCTTGCAAGCTGAACTTGATTCACATTCATTTGTTAGAATGAGTTGAAATTTTGTATACACGTTTGGATCTAGTGGCAATATACGATTACCTGAATGCCAAAATTCCCAATTCAATATGACGGACGTTACCAAAATGCGATTTATCATTTTTACAGTAACTTCTATATTGGTATCGAATGAATGGGTATGATGAGCAAAACAAAATAAACAAAGCGACGTCAGAGTGAATATAATATAGCAAAATACCCAAAATGGTGAACCATACTCTATTTTTTCAAGCACCGGAGTAATGAATTACTTTCAGGTTTCTATTCCATAGACATACATAATTGAGTCGCCTTTGAAGAGAAAAATGTAGTATCTACTTTGGACATTTGATGTTGCTACATGATTTTATACAACGAATCTTAAAAGTTGTATGTATATTATAATTAGGAAAATATGGAACACTAGCATTGGCAAATATCAGATTTTTTCCAACTCAACACCCAAAATTGTTTTTATTTTAGAATTTCAATTAACATTTTCAATACTCTCTATGAAGAGCACTTTTAATGTTTCAAATACCTGCACAGCTTACCTGATTGAATCAGGCTTACCTGCAGTATTATCAATTTTAGCTGGAAAAAAGGATGACGTTATGATCCCATCTGATCTAATATTGCTTTGATTAGGTATTTCATTACCTCAAGAATATGAAGTAATGCTGAATCCCTTGAGTCTCAATCAGTGTTATCAGTAAATTATACTTTATGTGTGAATTTAAATGGCTACTTTAGGTTCCTCTCCAGTAAAACGAATGAGCAAATGTGATTTCCTTTTTGGAGGGAAATGTGTTCACAAATGACGAAAGTTTCGAAATTATGAATTCAGAAATGAGACAGAAAATGAATCTGTGAAAGAAATAAAAACTGTGCCTGTTAATAAAAAACTACAAACTTGCAATTAGAAGAACCGTACATTCGTTTTATCCCAAAATAGAAATAGCTGGGCGAGAATTCATGAAAATTTATGAAATATATTTGTCATTATACATGAATTATCACGTGTTAAGTTTTGATTTTGGGGTTGTGGGTTCTGTTTGGTTTTATGGACACGTGATAAATCAGGTATAATGACAAAAACAAGCGGGGCAGCATCGTTAACCGGGCCAACATAGGTAATCGGGCCAAAACAAGCAAAAGAAATCCTGGGAAATGGTACCTATACACCTATAACCTACGAAAAAGAATTCGAGTGGATCCGGATAGGTAAGGGGACATCCATTAAAATATTACTACACAGTAGTGTCAGGTCAAACGAAAACAACAGATAAGTAAGTACAGGCACCAAAGGTCTGACTTTGGATCAAAAGAGGTAAAATATCAATCTTGCTGCTGGGCACAGGTTGAGATCCACTCAGAAAAGGGTGAAGGTAGGTTAGGTTAGGTTAGGTTAGTTTCAAAGTGAGTGGGTCCATTCTAACCTCCATCGCAACACGCAAAGTTTTATTGTGGCTCACACCTATTCACACTCGACCAAATAAACCCAGCTTCTTAACGAAGCCGATAAGTTTGTATGGTGAGTGGTCTTTCACATCAGGTAGTAAGAGTACAGCTCTGCAGAACCTGATTCTGTCCCCAGCGGGGCAGGTACAAAGTATGTACTCTGCTGTTGCATCGTTTTTCAAACAGAGGCAACACACACTGTCTTCCGACAGTCCGAGTATCTGCATATGATGTCAAATGATAGTGACCTGTAAGGAGGCCTGTTAGACATCGTAGTTCATTCCTACTGTAGTCCAGTCACTGTTAGGTATCAAGCTTCGAATGGTGAATACACTTCTTGGATGAGCCAGTCCTGGAAGATTCTGCCAGACGTTCGTGAATCTTCTTGCCATCTAGGTGTTCGATCTTTGTTTGGGAAAGCCTAAAGCGATGTTATTGAAAAATTCTGGTCCAATGAAGCTACTTGCAGTCCCCTTCTTTGCAAGGGAGTCAGCAGCCGCATTGCCTTCAAGGCCAGTATGAACAGAAATCCAGACCAGAAACAATGTATTGAGTCTTTCTATCGAGGAGAGTCGTTTTTGATAATTTGCTATCAATTTAGAAGTTGCTCTGTAGGAGCCAAGAGCTTCCAACGCCGCTTGACTGTCCGAGAATATTTTTATTGTGTATGAGGTGGGGGTGAATGGAATGAGATTCTAGCTTCTGCACACAGTAACAGTGTGAAAAAGATTGAATCCCAGGGTACTCAACCCCAGAATGGCATGGGGGGAAGTGGATCAGTCTAGCTCCAAACTCCTGACATCACCAGAAGATGGCAAATGACTTAGCCAAAACGATCCTATTGATAATCGATTAAATATGGAACTATGGAATCGACTTCAAAATTCTCATACTATCAGAAAGTTTCACGATCCGGAACCAATCTGGGCTACTGTTTATCAAGAGATATTCATGGGATCGGGTCCTATGTGGGTAAATTTATTGTTATTGATAAATTGATTCTGTAACAACTGAAGTAACGATGAAACTTGAGAAGTGATGATTGAACATATCTAAATTAACTGAATCTTTGATTTGTTGAACTTGAAATATATCTCATGACGGAACTACGACTCTGAGTTGCACACGAAACCGAATCAAATCGCTAGTAGTGTTAGTTGAAGAAATCAAGTTACGTTCTGATTAGAACTTTTTAAACTGAGTGAATGTCATGAAAGTTGCAGGTATAGAATCAAACGGGAATTTATATACGTAGACTCTCCGCATCTTAGTGATGACCGCTTTGAATGGAGTCGGGCGGTGAAACGGCGCTAGAAGACATATTACGACATATTACATCTATGTTACTCTGAAAGTGAGAACATTTTTGAGAATGGACAGGTAGTTTTTGAGTTCATCCATTATGAATCAAAAACAAGTTTTCCTTCAAATGATGTCAGTTTATGTTTCGGAAATGTTGCTTTCAAAAACTTTCTCGGAGTTGCACAACAACAAGCACATATAATTTTTGTGGAAATTTCAAGCATCTAGTAATATTCAAAGATGATTTAATCAGGAAATTGAATGTGAGAAATCATTTCGAAATTAAATTATTGTGAAAAAACAATTGAAAGAGTCGAAAGGAGTTTCCAATATTTCAATTTTGTTAATACATTTCTCAAGACAATGGAACTCCTAATTCGTAAAATTTTGAATATTTATCAGTTTTCATGAACTATTCACTCAGAAATTGTTTTGCAACTCACACTGACTAGGTATGATGACCAGATTATTACTTCAGAAATTTTTCTTTGGCATATAAAAATTAATTTTGAAAATAGCATAGTGAGATAACACCTCCTGTTGTAATCATTTTTAGGTCATACAGAATCTTTTTTCTATATTGAATATGCATTCTGGAAAAAAAACTTCAATAACCTAACGAAATGTGGTCAGTTTCATTTGTTGAAGGTGTTGTTATTCAAAAATAATCAACTGCCAAAAACTATGATAACGAAAATGATAATGATACATTGACTGTCAGTCTGATGATGATCTTATCAGTTTAGCTTGCCCATAAGATAGGAAAGTGATTTGAATGTTTGTATGTATTTCAGCAAAATATCTCAGTCAAAATCTTTTCAGTTTTAACATTATTTGAGTATCATTGAAATAATTTTTGGAAATCAACAGTCATCACCCGAAGACAATTGTGAATACAACAAGTGAGAGGGCTTACTGTGGTGCGGTGTTAGTGATAATCTTTTTTTTTACAAAAAATATACTTGGTGTTTTTTCAACGTCTGGTACAACTTTCCTTCAATTGATGCAGTGAGGTCCCTTACGATCTTCGTATATTTTCCTTTCTTGTTTACGTTTTCGTTATAGGCAATGCTACATACCACAATGTACAGTATGAAAAGTGTCTAAACATGCCCTCAAAGAAAGATGAGAAGAGAAAATGGTTAGGATGACTAAACATTCATTCATTCATTCATTCAAAACAAGCGGTCCGAGATATCTATCTCGATAATTCGTGATATCAAAATAGTCTTTGTCATATGATTCTGAACGACTGAAATTCCTTAATGACAGTGTAGAGAAACTGTAATTCAGAGTCATATCGGAAGTGTTTGACGGCACACTATCAATTTTCCACTCTTAAAGAATAAATAATTTAGTAGGTTGAAAATCGCCGGATGTTATTTCTAGCCTTCCGGTAGTCGCGTCACTATCTGTGAGACCGGGCCATCCCTTTTTATGACGTAAACACCAAGTTGCACAGCGAATTTGGCTGAACGGCCTAGTACCTTCATCTATCAATAAGATCGAAGTTCACTCGACTTTTGGCAGTTGCTGTGTGACAGTGTGTCAAGTTATAGCGATTTCGAGTGTCATAGACCGGCGCGACCAGTGAAGGTATGACTTTGTAAAAAGGTAATTTTCTAGATATTTTCGTTATTTGATTACTATTTTAGAAAAATGTTAAATTTTAGTGATGACGCACTATGAAAAGGAGCAAGTATATTTGCAAAAACTTTTGAATGATGTAGGACTAGATGATAGTGATAGTGAAAGAACTGTTTTTGAAGATGAATCTGATGAAGGGGAACAGGACAATGAGAAACTTGTGATTCATGAAAGTGATTCTAAACAGGAAGTTTCAGATACGAAAGAAGGTCTAGAGCAAGAAAATTCTTTAATTTTTTATATAGGTATTTTGAAATATAATATAAATTAAAATAAGGAGCCCACATTCACTCAATTTATTTTAGGTAAGAATGGTACCACGCATTGGAAAAAGTATCCCCATCAGCCAAAAACTGCTAGAACAAGGCAGGATAACATAATAATCCGTTTACCAGGGCCAATATAGGCAACCAAGTGTTTAAAAACTGCTGAGGAGATATGGAATTATTTCTTCGATGACACGATAAATAGAATTATTGTTGAAAGTACGAATGAATCATATTGTCTATCCAAGCAAATTTTTCAAGAGACAGAGGACAAAATTGAAATCCGGGCTTTTATAGGACTCTTATATTTATCTGGTCTTGATCACTCCAATTGCTCAAATGCCGATGATCTTTGGAGAAGAGATGTATTTGGCTCAGAAATGTTTTTCCTTACAATGAGCTTGCAGAGTTTCCGATTTATTGTAGGGTGCATACGTTTTGGTGATAAAGAACAAAATTTGATAAACTAACTCCCATTCGTTCAATATTCGATCAATTAATAAATAATTGTCGAAATGGTTATAATAATTCGGCCTATGTCACCATTGATGAGATGCTTTCAGCAATCAGAGAAAAATGTTCATTTCGCCATTACATTACAAACCCTAACAAATATGGACTGAAGATCTTAGCAGTTTGTGACGCAAAAGTCTTTTATACTTCAAACATGGAAGTCTACGTGGGATCCC
>WOGO01009241.1:0-10296 GCA_015342085.1 Leptinotarsa defecta
TATATTTTTTATATGAAGTTATGAAAGAAAATGATATTTTTGTATTTTCAGGGATGATCATCGTCACTATTTCCTGAAGGTTTAACTTCCTAAAGATAGAAGAGTTCGAACATTGCATCGACAGCTCGGTCAAATATCCCTGATGAGACCTATAACAGATAAAACTAGGGATGTCTGATATTGGAATGCTTTTGGGTTTTGATATTCAGTTGCTTGCTTGCAGTGACAATTGCAGAGAGAGATATATTGCGATTTTACATTCGGAGTTCAGTGACTTTGCAACCGCCGTGTCGCCTCTTGTTTATCATTGATAGGTACTTTTTGTTTGAGTTTTCCGGTTGAGTTTCTCCGGTAGGCATAAAAAATATGATATTACTCAGCAGAAATTATTGGTGAATTAACTGACATTTCAATTAATTTTTTGTTTCATTTGAAGAATGTACCGAAAAATGGTTCTATATTTCCAGAATCAATCCAAGTACGATATATTTATTTTATTTATCGTAGCTGTTGCTCGTGAATTCGCTAGAGTGGCCTTCATGGGCATCATTCAAATCGTGGAGCCCCCACTTTTTGGGGTTTTTGACTTTTTCAATACGTTTTAAACAATCAAAATCCGCATATGAGCTGAACCCCAGTTATTTCGCCATTCCACGCACCAGGGTCCTCAAATCCTCGTCCTAAAATACTGTAGGTCGACTACTTCGGGGCGTAAATCTCCGGAACGAAATTTAGCAAACCAACGTCAAACAATACGTTTATTAACACTATTATTTCGAAATTCCTGGTTACTATTTCGAGCTATGGCAGCTATTTGCTTCAATTTCAATTTGTAGAGGAAATTGACTGAAAATCGGTCAACGATATCATATACTTAGTAATACGCTGAAAATATGCGTTCAGCCTATTCCCAAGAAGGGTTAGAAAAGTCTTCTAAATAACTATAGACCAGCTGCTTTGCTATCAGTGAAATCAAACATCATGAAGAAACCGTAAACCACTATTTCCTTGAATATTTGGAAGTCTTCAACATCTTTTGCGATCATCAAAATGGCTTTCGGAAACAAAGGTCAACAGGCGACCTTCTATCGTATGTCACCCATATTTAGGATAACGCAATCGAGAAACATGGAGAGTCAAGAGCAGTTGCGTTTGATATTTCTAAGTCCTTTGATTGTGTGAGGCATGGGGATTTGCTAGCTAGTCGATTCTATGACTTGTCGGATCATTTTTGTGACTGGCTGTCTAGCTTCTCTCGAATAATTTAACTATCAACTCTGGTGTTCCCCAGGGATCCATATTGTTTCCAAACCTCTTTTTATCATACATCAACAACTTATTGAAAAAAACAAGAGTCCAATATATTGCTTTGCTGACGATAGTACACTTGTCTCGTCATTCCATTTGGATTCCAGGACATCGGCTGCGGATGCACATCTTCACCGGCAGCATATTTTAATGAGGATATAGAAATGATTTCGAATTGGGGTGAAACTAACTAAACCCAGGCATCGGTTTTCTCTAAAAACATAAATGTCTCCGAACCGGATATAATACCATCAGGACAGACAATTCTGCTTTCTGCTTCTGCTTGTGTAGTGTTAAAATGTCGCTGGAATTGCCAGTCATGTCGCTGGAATTGCCAAGGCTGCTTCTCAAAAGCTTTGAACACTATTTCGAACCAGAAAACACACCTCAGTAACTTTTGATGCTTAATAAAGCTCAGATCAGGCCTTCTTTGGAGTATTGTTCTCATGTATGGAGCTCCGCTTGAAGCTGCTGGATTCCATCCAGAAAAGAACCATCCGCCTGTTTGGAGACGCGAACATCACTTGCAACCTTGATAGTCTGGAAGATCGAAAATAGGTTGGAGATTCGTTTCTCTTTTATAGATACTTCCAAGGGAAGTGTTCAAGTGACTTGGCACATTTGCTTCCACCAAGTACGGTACATATCAGAAATACGCCACGGACTGTCTCTGCTCATGGTTTTCAGGTTCAACTCAGTATACCTCGAACCTAACTGTTTAAAAACTTTTTCATTTGGAGAACTGCATTTTCCTGAATGGATTTAATCTCCAGCGATTCAAATGCGATGTCAATCGGTCTTTTCGCACAGTCACCGCTGTTAGAGCGCTTTAATGGTTTTCCTCTAGTGCTTGTGTTTTGTCTTCGAAATAAAAAAATTGATAAGGAATAGTTATGCCTAAGCTGACATCGAAGCAATATTTTTGGTCATAGATAAAAATGAACATATCATGTGGGTAGGTATATTAAACTAATATAAAAAATCTGATATGATATCCATCTCAAATTAAAAAATATTGCCGTTAACTTTCAATGGATATAATTACCATTACTTTCCACAGGTTCATAGTTTCATCATTTTTTTGCTGAAAACATCGTATTTCTGAATTTCAGAAATATTTACGACAATCATTTATCGAGATAAAGAACACGGTTGGATGACAAGTGCTACTGACTACAAAGTAATGGGCTATCATTCAAGACATCCTGAACATCTGTTCTGGTAAAAAAATGTCAGCGATATTTCCATGACAATTTAAAAGAGAACATGACACAAAACCAAATAAAAAATATTCCACAAATATCTCGACATCCAGAACGGGCACACATATCTGTGTCGGAAGTTAAAGAGCCAACTAAATGATCATTACTAAATATTTATTGCCCTGGGCGTTTTGTAGGATTAATATCCATCTATCACCAGGCCGACACAAAGATCGTCCCTGCTATTTAACATTCCGAGCCTGAAAAACGTTCCGCGTCACTCTTAAATCCGAATAAGAGGAGTTATTTCACGTCTGAATAGAAAAAATCGAGAGTTTTTGAAGGAAACTGTTGACAGATAATGTAAATACATCGCTGATTCTAACATATGACTAGATTTCAATTTGGGGATAATTCAAAGTTACAGGATCGCCATATTGTAGATCTTTCATAAATCGAGTGGAGTTTTTGATATTTGAAAAATTGTGGGACAGTTGTTTATTTTCAGGTACTATTGAATGATAGCAAAAAATCGACTTTGACTTTTCTGCTTCAACAGATGTAGGAGAAAATTGGTAATTACCCAGGAGAAAGATTGTTTGAATTCAATATAATCAATAAAATCGTATTTAAAACTGTTTCCTCTCTTGAAAAATAATTCCAAAATAATTAAATAATATTTCTTTTTCCATACATTTTATCCTCAATGTTATCAATATTCCCAATACAATTTCACAGCATCCAGTGGTCTTTTTGTTTCGTTACTATAGAAACGGTTTCTTGGCACCCCGCTTGTTTGACTGACTGTGTAGTTTTTCACTTGTCCTACATGCCGCTTGCCCTAATTCCATTTTATGTGACTACTCAAATACTAAAAACATATAATTCATTATAACATCAAAATCAACAGTACAAAAATAACTTCTCAAAACGCTCAAAGGCGCGAACTCGTTTCCTCCTTTTCATAAAAGAGGATGTATGTATCTCCACTCACAAGCGATTTTGGTAAAATTGTTGAAACATGTGAATCATTGTATTCGTGCCATGTGCCAGTATAGAAATTTTTGCAGAATACTGTAAAATGTCTGCTGTAGGTAGAACCACTGTGCTTAGAAAGTGCATATAATATATATAACGACAAGGAGTCACATTGTTTGCTGCATAATTGCTCATATCTAATCCATCGAGAGGAAATTCGATGGCAACATTTAACTTGCCTCTAAATCTTCCTATTAGAGAGAATATTTTAAAATGAATGATTAAAATACGGGGAAACTTATGGATCGACAGAGACATTTTCTTCTCTCCTTGCAACTCGAACAGGTCGGTTTTTCAGGTCCATCCAAAGTTTCCTCTCTTGTGAAGAAATTCCAGTATTGGAATTTCTTCCCGTGGCTTCTTTGGGTACCCTCTTAGATGATGCTATCTTTTAGAATTTCGATAAGAATTGGACCAATTGGTCAGTTCTTTGTAGTATGGGGAGTGACAAATCTCAGAAACGATCGAAGGTTACAGATGAGTGTCCACAATGTGTGCGCTTCATCGTAGTACTCAAATAAATCAGCCATGACTCTTGGGCTTTTCCTCTGTTGCTCAATTTTTTGTTAGTCCCGTTACGGTACGTTTAGCTTTCTCACTAATATTATCAATGTCATCATGTATACCTTTTAAAAGATAACGAAGGAACTCCTGGGCGTCTTGATAGGCATGAGACATGAACCTAGGGGCAAAACTGTGAATCTGACTTCTAAAGAAGACTGTGTTCATTATTCTATTAGATGAATCTTCTGACCACAATTCCTTGATAACTTTTGCGAAAGCTTTGACTGAAACACCCTCCGTACTAGAAATATTAGTATTGATATCTTTTATGTACTCATCCTTTTTCAAATATTCCAGTAACCATCTCGTATTTGATAAACATTGGATTACACTGTTCATGAAACTGGTATTGCCTATATTTTTCAACCCATTAAGCCCAAGGTTTTTGACTGAGGAATGTATCACTGATCTGTTGTAGCTGTTGGTGATACATTCGCTACCGCTGTTTTATTTCCAGTAATCACAGATGCCATGATTCTACCCATCATTGGACCAACGGAATAAGGAATTTGAAGTTTAATTGCTTGAAATGAATTAGATATATTCATGGTGGTTTTTTCGAATTTGTGAGAGAAAGATAATTCCAGAACTTGTTTATTTTCCTCAGCATCTTCTGATACAATTGGTAAATGATCAATTTCCTTACTCCATTTTGCGTTGTTCATAGAAAATTTTGATTTGATCCGTGAGTTCAGGAATATTTCATCTAATTTTCGAGTAGACGGAAGAGTACCCAATATCGGTGTGGCATACTGATTCTTTGAATTAAAAATGAATAGGCTCGGTTGTCATTGGTAAAATGTATCATATTTCCACCAATTTCAACAATTCAGGAGCAGAATGTTTCAATTGCAACAGGAAAGAAACAGTAGGAACTTAGCAAAGTGGAGTATTTCCAAAATTTTGATTTTCTGCAATCATAGCAGCTACACCAGTGAAATTAGACGTAGCCACAAAGTGTGAAGCTGCAACTGTATCCACGCAGGTGGAGTCCCAAACTAGGGGTTTTCCAAATTCCCAAGGAATTAGACTCATCCCGTCTGGACGCTTTCCATCATCTCGACTAACGTCTTGACTAATGTCTTGAAAATCTGCCAGAACTAAATTTACAACTTAGGCCATGGTAAGCATTTTCTTCTACAGTGGTTCCACTTCTGCATTTATAACTAACACAAATTGAAGAACCTAACCGAAGACCTATCGAAATTCTAAAAGATGGCATCATCTAAGAGGGTACCCAAAGAAGCCACGGGAAGAGCATTCAGCCAGGCACCATTATCTTTGGACATAACAGTTTTGAGTCTAGCCATTTGAATATTTGAACATTCAGCTGACTCAAGAAGTTCTGACACTTTTCATTTTCGGGAAGGATATTTTTCGTTTGAGATAACCATTTATTTTTATCATTCAAGTAATACGCATCAGAAATTTCAGACAAAGATTTGGAAAGAATGGAGTTGATGAAATGACGAGAACTGTTATAAGAGTAAAGAAATGCTGGCCGTGAGTGGGACGAGGCTAATCAAATATCTTTAACCACCAGAGTTAACTGGGAGAGTAGCTCGACTCCAAGTGATATCTTCGAATTTATTATTGGTAATTTTTTGTAAAGATTGTAAAGATTTTCAAGAAGATAGATGATGATTATGATAGTGGTAGATATTGATACCCTATTAGATATATCTGAGAAAGCAAATGCAATAGTATCCAAATCCAAGTTAGTATATTTCGGGAATGGTGCGACAAGAAACATGTAAGAGAGGTTTCTGAAACCGTGCTTATATGCTATTTTGAGGAAAAATCAAAAATTATGAAACCTCCTACGTTATGAAGTGTCTATTCAATGTTGGAAAGTACATTGAATGTTAAGGAAAATATTGATATAAGGAAGTGTTTGAAATTGGTCCGGCTCATTACCGCTCGGACACCGACGAAAGAAATCTAAAGTTTCATCAAGGGATGATATCACTGAATTTATTCAAGATACTGATAAAGAAACAAATGTACTTCATAAGGTATAGATATAATCATAATTTTGTGAGACTAGTAGTAATTTCAATATTTTTTATTTCTATGTTGTTCTAATTTTGGGTATTGGCGTGCTTGTCGCTGTGAAGAATTATTACTTATAACTATTGATGCCATCGAATATTCTGGATCTATATTGATTGTTAAAATACCTGATACGGAGACCTACTCCGCAAAAACTTTTACTGTTTCAAATTCTTATCATATTGAAATATACCGCAAGTATAGAGTACTATGGTCGCCTCATACAAAAAGTAACATTATTTTTGAAATATTCAAGAGGACAATGTATTAATCAACATGTGGTGATAAATGAAGTAGGGTAATTTTCCAGCTTGATTGCAAAATGGCTACGAAACGACATGTATAAGAGCTACACAGGTCACAGGTCACAGGAGAAACTCTGTTACTCTTCTGGCCAATGCAGTGGGCAACATTTCATCTATGACGCGTCACGGTGGCTGGAAATCAGCCTCCGTAGCAGAACCATAAATAGAAGATAGTTTGAATAACAAAACTGATATTTGTAACAGAATATTGAATTGTTCATCTTCTTCCAAACAAATTAAAATATCTAATGAAATTGTGGAATCAACTATTCAAAAAATATCTAACATTTTTCGTCAGCAGCAATATGGAACATCTTCGGGAATCCATGATGGAAGTAATTGCTCAACCTCCACTATCATTTATTATTTCATAAATGAAATTGTTTTATGATGAATAATCAATTAATGATTGGCTCTGTTAGAAATAAATCCTTCAAAAAGTTATTTTTCATGTTTATTTTGTGAATTATTTTGGCAGTGAAAAGTTTTTTTTCTCAGTAAAAAAAGCTTTTTTTCACGATTCTGATGAGTATAGATAGATAGATAGATAGATACATTTATTTAACTACGTTACGTAATGTTTGTAGCGGGTCATATAAATAAAAATCAAATTTCAACACATGGTCATGAGTAAACAAACACTTGGATATCAAAAAACAAAATGTAAAGCAATAATAAAAATAGTACAAACAAACCATTTCACAAAAGGCTAACAATATCGTAAATCTACAACAACTTCAATGCCAAGATTAACAACTAACAGTCCCTTCTTATATATTATTATTATATACAACTATAATAATATCAAAAATTATTTTGTAAATATTCTTCTACACTGCAAAAAATCTAGATTTGAAATATTCTCATTCTTATTTTGAACTGATTAAAATTAGGACTTCTTAAGTTTGACATAATTTCATAAATTCAAGTTCAAAAAAATCATTTTGTCAAACGTAGTTTGAGTATTTTCAATAAGTCGCTAGATCTGGTGTTAAATACTTCATTGAAATTATTTTAGTTTTTGGAATTGAGCAATGAATGTGTTCGTCTGACAAATTCAATTTTTTTTTTGCAAATTTTTGGTTCGGAAATTTTATTAGTAATAAACGCTAAACCACATATTTTCTAGGTACAGTTTAGGATTTTTACCAAAAATAAAAAAAGTACACGTAGATGATTGGTGTCTACGAAAAGTAAAACTTAATTTTCATTAAGATCAAATCTGAAAGTTTTATATAGGTTTTGTTATCGTTCCAATTAGGTGTTCATATTAGGAAAGCACGGACATAAATAACGCCTTTGCCTTGGATGCCCTAGCCCGTAGGCCTTGCATCAAGCATCTTCCCATTATCTATCGCCACCGCTGTCAAGGGAACCCCTACTCCTCCGAACTCGATAACATTGTAGCTACCCCCAGCAATCAGATAACCTAACGAAAACTTCAACGTAAATATGTTCTTCTTTCCCAGCCCCTATATTTGTTTTATATAAACTATGCTGCACCTTCTTGGATTCGTTCACAGTCTAGCGGTATCGTTTCAAGCCATGATTGTCGAACTCAATACCCCCTCCTTTTACTGTTTACCACGCTAGCTTGAGTGCAGCTCCACATCTATCCTTCCCTTTCTTCCATCACCACGTTCTCCGCTCATTCATTAACAAAACGTATCGATTCATACTTTTTCCCATTTGTATCTCTCGACATGATTTCACCCCGTATCCTTTACGTCCTTTCCTTCCGTTCTCTCCATCTAATCCTGTCCCCGTTCGTGTATCCTCGCCCCGGAATCTACATATACTTCAATCACCCCTTCGTCCTCCCTCACCTCCAGCAACTCCTTTCACTCTGTGCCCAGTCTTCCGTATCCCATTCTCTCTCCATTCTTGGTACCTGGCCCACCCCTCTACCTGTAATGGCGCCATTCCGGTGATGACACTGAGTGCAGCCGTCGGCGTCGTTCTGTAAGCCCCACACGATGCCATCAGAAACGGCCTTTGCGTTGCACTCAGCTGTCTTCTCACCCTGCTGTCATGTACTCTATTCCTCCACACCAGTACTCCATACAAAGCCGCAGGTTTGGTTACCCTTTCATATATCACTCTCACACATTCTTTCTTCAGTCCAATATTTCTCCCGGTCCACCTTCTCATTTTTCCTGCCAACTGACTCAGCTTATTCCTCACTTCCTTGTGATGGTCTATGAACAATAATCAAGAGTCCACCACAATTCCGACTTACCTAACACTCGTTTTCATTTCCATACTTCTCCCATTCATTTCTAGGACGGGAGGTCTTTCATTTTTACTAGTTGATGTGACATGCACTCCGTCTTCCTTTCGTTGTAGCTCAGCCACATCTCCTCCTCCCATGCCTTCCAATCATTCCATACCAACTTCCATCTATCCACTATGCTTTCGACGGAGTTACCTTCAATGATGACAAGCTGGTCATCCGCGTAGGCCTGCACTTGTGCTCCAATTGCTCCAATGCCTTGTCTACTTTTCATGCTGTTGATTCGCTCAAACCATGCTTCCATCACTATCAGCCATAGGATCAGTCCCAGTCTTGAACCTTGTGGACAGCCTCTGTTCACTGTTTCAGAGACTGTACCATAGGTAACTGTTCTCTCCTCTATGAAACTCATACATGTCCTCCCCACGTTTTCCGGCATTCCCATTCGCCTCAGACTCACCTCAATTGCCGGTACCCACGCGGTATCAAAGGCATTTGACAGGTCCAACGCCACAACCTTCCTCTCTTATTTTCTCTTATCCTATTCACCATTCTCTCTATCGCCATAACAGTATCCATCCCCCCTCTGAAACCAAATTGGTTTGGTGAGAATTTCAACTTTTTCGCACCAGATTTGCATCCTACCATTAAGAAGCCTGTCCAACATCCTTCCCATGGCCGTCAGCAGGCTGATTGGCCCGGATTTCCGTCCTTCTTTGGTATCGTAACAACCTTCGTGCGCTTCCACGCCCCCGGGAATGTCCCTCTTCCCAGACATGCGTTGAAGAGTTCCCTCATGCAATCTCCTTTCCATTCTGTCACCTTACGAATAATCTCGTTAGAGACCCCATCCACTCCAGTCGACTTTTCCGTCTAGGAGCTGTTCTGCCATGGCTCGCAGCTCCCCCATCGAAAAGCCAGGCTGGTTCTCACCCCATGCTTCATGCTCTCTGTCCCTTCACCAGCGCTGGACTGGATTGTTTCTCAGAGGATCGTCCTTGGGGAAGTACTTGCTCAGCAGATGCCTGCTGGTGTCTTCCTTCCCCTCGGTGAAGGTACCATCCTCTTTCGAGACATTCGACGGCATGTCCTCCACTCTGTCTTGTTGAGGAGTCGATAGGCTCGGTCCCAATCTGAAAGTTTTATATAGGTTTTATTATCGTTCCAATTCACGGACAGTACGGACAAATCAGGAATGAGAATGCGCATGGATACCCCATTACCACAACCCTCTGAAAATATAAATACCATTGAACACGGAGCTCGCTGGTGAGTCGTTACTGAGACTACGAGATATTACCTTGCATTCAAAGGGTATACTACTGAAGATATAGCCGCAGTAGCAGAGGAAACGACTATGGGTTGCCAGCACCATTTTTTTTCAATCGTAACTGCGTAATCGTAACCTGTATTGTGAATAGTTAATGCTATCGGCATCTCAAAGGCCAAAAAAACCAATATAGAGAAATAATGCCGCTGTCAGCTAGTCCAAGCGGACTGAAGAATTGGCGGTTCGTATTGGATAATTTTTACTAACCGAGTTTTATGATTGGCTGAAGAGTCATAAAATTAAATTTGAAGTCATGTTACGGTG
>WOGO01009242.1:0-10296 GCA_015342085.1 Leptinotarsa defecta
GACTTTCTTTCAGTTTGTGTCTGAGAGTTACTTCTTTGCATGATCTACACATCCATGTATAGAGTTAATTATTTTCAAAATTGAATACTTCCTTCCTTTCTTTGGAAGATTCTCTCATCTTTTTTTGTATCAAGATGGACTAGTAGAGAGCCAAAAACTTTCTTTCCCAACAAGAGTCTTATTCCGAAACTTCGAAGTACACCATTGAATGTAATTTTTTTTAATGATACTATTTCATATCCTGCTAGCGTTTCTACGGATGATATTTGTTTCAATTCCATAACGAACCTTTGGAGTACACACAATAAATGGGAACAATTGATTTTCGTACAACTAAATGCTCATATGACAGAATTTAATTTTATATTACTTTTTTCTTCGTGTAATTTATTGGTTATGTGAAAGTAGTTGTTTCGATAGGGCATTTTTCCAGTTTGTTTCTGAAAGTAATTTCTATTCATGAAGTATATTCGTAGTAAACGATATTGTGTAGTCTTAAAGTTGTTGGCACACTTATACCGATACATAAAAATGAACTAGCAGCTAACTAGTCCACGTGGACTGTAGACCTGACGGTTCGTATTGGATAATTTTTACTAACCGAGTTTAATGATTGGTTGATGAGTCATAAAATTGAATTTGAAGTCATGTTACGGTGACGAATAGAAATCGGAGAATGCGAGGATGGTTAACGCCGTCGTGTTCAGTTCAGGAACTGATCGCGATTAGAGTGTTGAAATTCGATATTGGTACAGTTATAATTACTTAAAATTTTTGTTATCTGTTTGAAATGTGGCGTCCTTGGACAAGTACTAATAGTAATAACGATTGTGATAACAACGCATACTTTTTCCAGTGTAGTGATTCCAAAAGCGATGGTAAACAATGCAAAAACGATATACCAGTGAATAAGATTCATCTCATTCATCTAATAAATCATTGAAAAAAATAATATTGGACTGTTATAAAAGCAATGAGATTCCTACAATTTAAATCACAAGCATAACTGCTTGTTATGCTATTGTATAGTGAAACACGTGTCGCGATTTTTGTAAAACCCTTATAGTGAAAATCATAGAATAAACTCTTTTGATTAGTTTTTTAAATATTGAATTTCATCAAGTATCAGCCAGTTCTATTCAATCATAAGAAATTGAATAATTCCGGCCATAACTTGAGCTACTGTGACAAAACTCTTTAGAACTGGATAAAGAAACTAGGATTTTGATTTAAAATAATAAACAAACGTCAAGAAGTTATGGAAAGCAAAAGAATAGTGGAATTGTTTAACAAATACTTAGAACAAATAACTAAATATAGACAAGAACAACGGCAAATTTTTTATTCGATTGAAACTTGGTATGACACTCACGACACAGTTACGAAAGCGTGGACTGATGGTTCGAGAATGTGTACGCCTAACATGCCTGCAAACAAAGGATCGCGACTAAGCATTGTGAATTGCGGAGGAAGTAAAGGATGGATTCCGAATTCTTTGAAACCATGTGGAAAAAAACTTGAGGACCGCAATGTTGGCTATCATAAGAACATGGAACCTGATATTTTTTGAGAACTGGTTTGAAAACACATTGATCCCAAATTTGGATGCGAATAGGTTGATAGATCTTGACAACGCTTCCTATTATTCGTGACAGCTCATCGAAGTACTGAATAAAAATTTGAGGAAAGATGAAATACAAAGTTTTTTAATGGATAACAATTTGAATTTTGAAGTTTACTATACCAAAAACCAACACTTGAAGTTTTACAGACAAAAACATTTGAAAAAGTGTATGCCCTTGAAGGTATTGCTGAAAATATGGATACACCATACTGAGACTTCCCCACTATTTTTGTGTTTTCAATCTCATCGAGTTGATTTGGGGAAAATTGAAACAAATCATCAGGCGTAAAAATCATTACTCAAAATTTGATAAGAAAGTAATAGATCTAATAAAAGAAGAATCATCTAATATTATCAAAGAAGGCTGGCAGAAAAGGATTAAAACAGTAATTTCAGTTGAAAAAAGACTATACGGTATTATTCAGAAGTATTTTCAATTATCACCCTATTATTTGAATCCCTACATTCCCGCTCACTTATACAAACTAAATATTTATTATATATATATTTTTATCTTATATATTTTATAGTTATTGTGATTGTTATATAATCAGAAATGATTATTGAATAATGAAATTGTTTAGCTCCCTAACTTCGTCTTCGACGAATATAAGTGTGGATACCAACAATCGAAACGTCGTGACAAAACGTGGTTTGGAATCTTTTAATTTTTATTTCAATTTTCATTTTTTGTTGATAATAATTTTTAATTTTCAGCTTTAATTAATATTTCAATTTTTATTTTTCTGATTGTTGTTTGGTTTTATGTTATTTCTTTGTAATTTCAGTTTTTTGTTCAAATAAAATTGTTATTTTCGGTTGATCTTTTTAATCTTTTTTCAGGAATTTCAAATCAATTTATATTATATTAGATAATGGAAGTCCGAACTGATGAAATACCATTATTATTATTATACCAACATGCATTCAAGTTCAAAATCCTTTTAAGGTGATTCATTAACTGCGTTAGATGAAATTTTTGGTTTGTTTGTTGCACAATTGAAATTAGAGTAACACTTAAAGTTAGTGCATATTCGATAAGTCATAATATTGAATTCACTTAGAATGTTCAAATCAAACAGCAGACAGCGAGTCAAAAAATATTGAATGTGTTCAAGAATAGGGTATCTGTATATTAAAAAGTACAACAAAATTAATTTTGAAAAATTGTTTAAAAATTGAGAATTATGAATCGCATGCACTGTTATAATTGGCAAATTTAATTCAGATTATTTGGTAGCATCATTTATATATTTCAATAAGCTATTCCAGAGTTCTTGGATGTTATTTTTTCAGAAAACTGCTGTCCACTGAAAGACTTGCATAACTTTCAATGATAAAAATAAACGATCCACCTGTTAACAGTTATTAAAATGATTGCATTCATTACAGCGAATTCATTTCAAAAAAGATATTCTCTCTTTCCACAAAAAAAAACTGATAAAATACTATCCATGATAATAATTAAGCAATTTTCACAAAATTTCCTTGAAAGGGCAATCTGGAATTCTTACAGAATTATAGGCCAGTCACTCTAACCAATAGTTCAGGTCAGCGTTTCCTAAACTTTTTTGCCTGGGGACCAACCTTCATTGTGGAATTTTCTTCGTGACCCACATAATAAATAATATCAAGTATAATTATTATTACTGATAATATTTTCATTATTATTATCGTGAAAATTTACTATTGAGGAATACACCTCTGAAAGAAAATGGGAAAGATGATATAATTGAAGATAAAATACAGTATGAAAAAATACTTTTAATTCAGAATCTTAAAAATGAACAAATATGAAAAATGTGACCTGTGGAGCTGGTGCTTACGATTTACAAGAGATTTTATATCTGGGTTGAAAGTTGAAAGCTTTAAACGCAGGTCACTTTTCTATTTCTATATTTATTTTCGAATATACCGAAGTGGAGAATGCCTTCTCACAAAAATAGGAAAAACAATTCAAAAGTATTGAGTACTTCCAATCTGTTTCCGTGACCCAAATTGCTCCCGTGACCCACCAGTGGGTTGTGACCCATATTTTGGGAACCACTGGTCTAGGTGTTTGACTATGGTTTTCTTGAAACACTGCATTACTTTTCGAGCAGTAAAACAAATCTATCTGATGATTAACATGGATTTCAGAACGATAAATCAATAACTAGTGCAATATGTTTATTTTACAGGAACTACAACAATTGTATTTTTATTTCATTATTTGAAAGTTTATGTTTCAAATAGTTCATCTGCAAAAAAATCTGAAATTTCACTCTTTATCTTCCCCCTCAAATTAATAGTTGAATGTGGTCAAGCTTGACGTTACATCAGTCGACTCGGCGACAAGGAAGTGCTGGCGGCGATGGCAGCGATTCATAATCTCCAACTACAGGCCCGGGCGGGCGATCTCACATTTTGAATTGCTCTTGTTCAGTTGTTAATTGACATAAAAACCGTAAAATTTTGTGGGATACTTGGGAGATGATACACTTTTATATAATTTTCAATAAAATAATTTTCAATAAAAATCTAAATTAGCCTGAATGAGCCCATTGAATACATTGAGAGAGGTGAGTGTCCTGCAAATGTTTTCTGTTACCTTAGTCGTGTTTTCAACTGCGTTGATCACAACCAGCCGTTGTCCAAATTGTACAACTATTGTGTCAGATATGTCTGTTGAGAATGGATCAGAACTTTCAATGGAGCAAGATCCCAGTATGTAAATGTGCAACATTTTGAAAATAATTCTATACAGAAAACCAATTCAAATACTACCAAATTAATATAGCGGACCCAAGGCTCCACATTAGGTTGTATTTTATTCACTCTGTATGTCTGATTGAGCAACATTCTTTCCTACACCCTATGCCGTTGAAACATTCTTAATAATATCTCATAAAAATGATAATGCTTATAAATAATGATAGGGAGATAAAAAAGAGCAAACTCTGGGCTGTTTGGCCGTGGTTGTTGTAGTATCAAACGTTTCGTCTGCTACTGCGGCGGGCATAATCAGTGGTATGTACTGCACAACAATGTATGTACAACAATGTATGTACAACAATGACGTTCAGTGGTTGCTGGCGACCCTCTTTTTCAAAATATGAAAGAGTCTAAAATTGAAAGGGTTATATTTTTGGGAGTGACTCATTTTTGAAAAAGAAAGTTATTGGCTTTCTCGTACTCCATCTTGATACAAAAAAATGTGGGAATCTTCCAAAGAAAGCAAGGAAGCAATCAATTTTAAAAGAAGTAACTCTATACATAGATGTGTAGATCATGCAAAGAAGTAACTTTCGGACACAAACTGGAAGAAAAAGCTCTCCCGGAAACAGCTACTTCCATATAAACATAGAATTACACGAAAGAAATATCATTTTGAAACAAATACTTTTATGTGAACACTGAATTATACAAAAAACACTTTTCTCTATTCAGTTTGTATTCCAAACATACGTTGTGGAATTGAATCAGATATCATTCACAGGATTTCTACACATTTTTTGTATCAAGATGGAGTAGTAGAAAGTCAAAAACTTTCTTTCCTAAAAATGAAGGAGTCCTTTTGAATTCATTAAAGAAGCGTATCACTTCTGGATTCATTATTTGTGGATAGGTAACCGATATTCTTGAGTTTTCAATGTTATAAAAATCATTTGAAGAGTTCAATTCTCAACGGTTTCATATTACTTGGTGAGTTACTATACAATCCTAACCCCTCAAAAGATACCTGTAGTAATTTTGGCCGATATCGTTCTGAAACGAGCTTTATTTTTATTTCCATAAATATCCTGAATATTGTTTGGTATATAGAGAAGACTAGTTGAATAATGAAAAAGTGGTTAAACTAAATTCCGGATAGGGCTGTAGACAATTTTTTATAGGAAGTTTCACTCCATACCAGAGTTAGATGAGACTGATGATAGTTTATATAATGAGTGATAAAAAACGTATGTATGTGTAACAAACTGATGGTAGGTATTTTGCTACTCTACCCGGTATCCCAACGGTGTGAGAAACCACTTGCACAGTGAGTGGGAGTGGTTGTCATCTTTTTTCCGTATGAGAAACCAGCAAAAGGTTCAGACACAACTTCTGAATTTTCAAAACATCCAATTTTCACAGATAAGGACTTATTATTATCGAAATAACTGAAAATTTCGAATACTTCCCTATGTAAACCACTTTTTAGTATATTCATACAGTCCACTGAAAGCTGCAATGCAAAAGTACCTACGGTTTTTGTTAATATATTCAATTGAAGCAAATCTAAGTAAAAAGTAATTGAGTAACAAAAAAAATGTTCAAGTGTGAAGACATTTTTCTGCAACTGCCAACCCTGATTCTAGTTTGTATCAATAGAAGATAAAAAATGATTAATACCTACCCAAACCTGCCACCATACTTTTCGCTCTTGCTCGCCCAACACTTAGAGTAGTTTTGGGATCCCTTCTTGGAGGCAATGGTGCTTGAGCTGATCTGCCTAAAGAACCTAAGCAGTTTCCCATTTTTCTAGGCAACGTAGCAAATTGTCTACAAGGAGGTGTATCTGCTGCTCCTCCAGGTAAAATAGTTGACTTGCTCATGGGTATTGATCCACGCACCTGTGAGTTTATGAAAAAAATTAATACCATTTATGGACAAAAAATGTTTTATATTTGTTAAACTTTGTATATTTCAATTGAATTTTGATGTTATTGTCAGTAACTATGAAAAAAAATATGTGACGTATATTCTGAATAAACAATTTTTGATAAAACAAACAGGTTCAAAATATAGATTTTCGCGCTTTTCTCAAGTTCACAAAGCAATATTCGCCCATTGGGTAAGAGAATACCTTTCCACCACTAAGTGCTTTTCGTTAAGTTAGAGAGCTAGGTATTCGCTCATACTGAATCCATCTGACAAAAATAATATATTAAGTGTATAAGGGTGTTCCTTTATCAGTATTGTTTATTCCATGAGAAAAATCTATATGAACGTACCTATGTACCTACCTATATGTAAAGTTTGACCTAGGGGTTGAAGTTTTTTATCGAAAAAATTCGGATCTTCAGAATTCTTTGAATATTGTTTGAGGTTTTTGTTTTTGATAATAGGAAATGATAGGAATATTTTGAGTGGGAAAATATTCAATTACTCCTTGTGTAAGTCAATTTTAATAGCGTTTAGTTCTGTTCATTTGAAAAGTTGCAAATTCTTTCAGTTTTTCTGAATCATATCAATTGCCGCTACAATCATACATTGCAGGTTTTAAGGTTCATTGCATTTTTTCGATTCTTCCAATAATCTTGTTTTCCATACTAGTTAGCTCAGGTTTCAATTGGATGTTTGGTCAGAATTTTAGTTGCCTAAGACCTAACGAAGTGTCTTTTCTCCGCATTATCTGTGAGGTTTCCATTTTATAGACCTGAATTGTTCATGTTACAAATTGACCTATTTTCTGATATTATTTTGAATCAATAATTTTGGTATCCACACAACTGGTTCACAGTCATCATGAAGTTGATGATCCATGTCTGCAGGCTCATAATATTTTCTTTTTCCTGTGATTTTACCAGAATAGAGTCGATCTGTTTCTGGACATAAATTCTTTCATTTCTAGATCATTCTAGATATCCATTTGTTTTCATTTAGTTTCGAAAATTCAACAAATTTATTTTATTTTGGTGACCTCATCTCGTTGCTCTTAGTTTAAGATTGATTATTGGATGGCGTTATTAAAACAAGAGACTACCTTCAATGAAAGACTTTTATATCTTCAAGAAAATTCATTCTCCTCTGAACTTTTCGTAATTGTGGTCAAAAAAATTTAATATATTTTAACATCAGCTCATTCTTTATTTTCAGCACTAAAATATAAAAAACCACCACCAAAATTCATGCAACACTTGCTGTTGCTATGGTTGCTGTTGTTTAATATTTCATTTGAGTTTTTTCTACTAATTATAGTGAAACAAATTATGTATATTTTTATAAAAATTGGCTTCCGAGAGGAAGTTGAAGCACATCACCTTCGAAGGATAAGTCAAAAAACCTACAAAATTCTTCAGTACTGCCTTAGCTCCACTATGATTCGTTTTGTTAAACTGTGTTACTCCAAAAATGATATGGTGAATATTAGTGGCTATTGTTATTGCGTCATCCGCTCATGGTTTTTCACCTTTCACGGAAAGACAATTAAATATTTTATTGATGACATTTTGTAACTAATTATGGATTGTTTTACTGATAACATCTGTAACTTTGTAGATACAAACTATCAGTTTCATGGTGCGATTTTCTGGCTAAAATATTTTTCAGAAGAAATCATTCAACAGGCGATCATACAAAAAATATTACTTTGAGGATAGTTTTCTGTAATAGATTCTCGTCCATTAAAAACACCCGAAACGTATCATGAACTAACTGAAAACCAACCTGAAAACCAACAATTATACTCTTCAAAATTAATTTTTGCTGATTCAGACTCGAATTTTTATGAAGCTTATGTACAGCA
Source organism: Leptinotarsa defecta (assembly GCA_015342085.1). Lineage (NCBI taxonomy): Eukaryota > Metazoa > Arthropoda > Insecta > Coleoptera > Chrysomelidae > Leptinotarsa > Leptinotarsa defecta. Next base: position 8,115 of record WOGO01009242.1, read on the forward strand.
TTGCAGATCAATAGAGATGTTAAGGAAAAAATATTTACGGGTGGTTCTAATGACAAAACAGTCATTTGTACCAGATCACCAGACTTCCTAATGATATCCACTACGTGTTCGTGAGAAGCGGAAGACACGTCTTCATTGTTGATTACAAGCAGGAAATCCCCCTTCTTCAATCCCGCCATGTCTGCAACTCCTCCTTGATCGACATCGTCCAGGTACTGCAGTGCTGGGCATTTCAGGGTTGGAGTCAGTTCCATCAAAGGTGAGGTAGCTTTCGCACCTCTTAGGATGAAACCGAAACCTTTTTTGCCTTTGTGCAGGACCACTGTTCTCGGTTGGGCCGGTAAATTCGAATATCTACAAACAAAAATGAAAATGTAATTGACTAACAGACATTATCAAACTGAACTAGAAAGGTGGTAAAGGAGTACCTGAAAAAGTTCAATTCTCAGATAGTTTCTAAAATGAAATTATGGAATTGGCTTTGACATACAAGGAGAAAAATGAGAATTTTTATCTGGATTGTCTGACCTTTCATTAATGGCTTGTTCTTTGTTATTTATCTTATCCTTTAAAAAAAAACTTTTCGAAGGATTGTTTCCAGCATTTAAAATCTTAGTATTAATATAAACCCTATTATGGTCATAGTGTACTTGTGATGCGTTGTTTGGAACTTTTGGTATAGTAATGAATATTACTGGAGTTTTATCACAACACCAAACCGGCATTTTAACACCTCGACACGTGTTTCGATCATCAAGTGACCATCTTCGAGAGGAAGATTAAATTAAAAATACGTACAATGTTATCCTTATTTATACCATAGATACCTCTTCTAGGTAGGGGAAGGTAGAGTAAAGTGACCACCCTAAGCTTTGAACCCACACCAACCGAATAAATATCAACCTTTTTACAGTTTGTTCGTTTATTATTATCCGTGTACTTATTAAGTTTCGCCACTTTACCTATCCTGGTCGGGTAAAATGGCAAATACAAATTCATAAACAGGTAAAGTGGCCTACTTCAAATATAACATCAAATAATGTTATTTTAACAAAGATTTATTGAAATTTTGCATGGAAAAAATATTTTACTCAAACAACAGTTTCATAAAAGTTTTTAACTCAAAAAGTATTGTTATTCTTCATATTAATTCACAACAACCAACAGTATTTTGTTTTTCTTATTCTGAATATACTTACGTTTACTTATCATAAACAGTCTTTATTTAAACAGTCTTTATTTACTTATTAACAACCTTTTATATTAATTGCAAAAATCAAGTCGTAACTTGTTAGCTTCTTCTCAATTATTCATTAATAACAAATTAAATCAACTTTTAATTACTAATCTATAGAATATAAGTAACAACCTCTTCATTTGTATTTGCTCATTCATAATCGCATAGAAAATATTCTTAGGAACAAAATTCACAATGAAAGTTATCATCGTTGTCATTACAACCCAGACACGCTTCATGGGCCCATCGCTTACAACTAGAACAATGTATCCAACCATCTTCATGTTTTGATTTAGACCAAACTTCACCACAGTAAAAGCATTCAGAGTCATCATTTGTGTCATCATCGTCGTCAGTATATTTGTCACTTTTCTTTTTAGCATCGTTCGTGCCATGGTTTTTGATTTTTGGCAGTTTCAGTTGGGGTTGGTTCAATAGTAGCTTTTTTCCCTCTCTTTTAGCTTTCTTTCGTTTTTGCTGTATTTTTTCTTCTTGCAACTCATGTTCATTAATTAAAAAAATTACCGTACGCCCTCTCTTTCTACTCACATTTCTGGTTTTAGGTAATGCTTTGGGAATCGGAAATATGTTGCAGGCGATATTGCGAAAAATATTCTGGGTTGTGGGTTTATAATAATGATAATAATAATAATATTTATTAATCCAATAAAATCACATGCAGACATAGGATAAGTCACATTAGTAGTTAAAAGGAGTACATTCTAAAATAAAATTTAAAATAATATTAGAGTTATATACAGATAAAGTGGTAGTACCTGGTGTATAAACTGGGTGTATTGATATAAGTAAATTATATGACATTAAAACTAGACTAAAATTTCATTAAAAATGTATTCAATCTAAACAAGGGAGTCCGAATGAGTATTTGAGTTTTAACTTAAAGTTGCAGGTGGGAAGTGATTCCAGAGTAGGGGGTAGGTGGTT
>WOGO01009243.1:0-10296 GCA_015342085.1 Leptinotarsa defecta
ATTGGTTCCAAGTACAACATCAGAACCTGCTTCAGATCCGGTAACACTATCCGTAGCAGCCTCACGAAAACCAGGCCACCAAACGCGGACTGCGATTTCAAGAATTGCATTTACCGGATACCCTGTGAGTGCGGAAAATCCTATATTGGTGAAAGAGGTCATTGAATGTTCGCATTGCCGAGCACAAGAAACACAAACAGTGAGGGGAAACCAGTAAATCAGGAATAACAGACCATGTTTGGACCCATCAACACAACATCGAGTAGTCCCAAGCTGAGATCATACACAGTGAAGGGTGAAGATATTGATCCTTTGGTCCTTTTGAATCAATTAAAGTCAAATAATTATGACATTTATTTTCTCAAGCCAGGTTCTGGAAATGTGAAACATCAATTTTTCACGTCTGATAGTTTTAAATACGAATCTTTCAAAAATATCGTTGTATTTCTGCATTGTTTTTCAGGTTGCGATATAACATCTGGATTTGTCTTAAAAGGAGAGAAAAGTTTCCTAAGTTCATCATTAGATGCAATCAAAAAAGATATCGAAAAAAACTAGGTTACAACTGATCAAATCCATTTATAAGTACCGAAAACATGGTTTAAAATGCACATATTTGTGCTCAAATTGTCATGGCTCTGAAAAATACTCTAATGTGGAAAGAATCCTACGATTCAGATGAAATTGTGGATGAAGAAGCAATGCGGATTGGAAATAATATCGGAGACGAAGACGGTGATGGTCTTGAAGATTTTGAAGATATGCTAAAATCGGAAAGGTTTGTCGAGTCTAACGACGAAGGAATGCCATCAAAGATACAACTAATTAATTAACAATATTATTATGAACGGATAACATAATCAGTAGAAAGTATCTAAATTCAAGAATACGATTTCGTTACATTCTCTTCTTTTTTCAATGGGACTCATACTACTATAACTTTTTTTGGATTCAAAAATTATCGACCCTGGTCTACTTGCCAGATGAAGTAATTGGCTTTGTCAAAAGCTCGATTTATTTTGTCTAGCTTTAATAGTTGTAAGCCACAATATATCCTGGTGGGTAGTGAAGTGTCTATTTAACCTACTCGACTATTGTTCTATCTCAACCTACACTACCATTTTGTTGTATACTCTGCAAATTTTTGGAAGTTGATAACATTCACCATTATTATATTAAACTCCTTTTTTCCAATGTAATTATTCAGTTTTTACTTCATATCTCATTTTCATTCAGAAGATTTGAGAAATTTCAAATTGTTTGATGTTTCAATGATGAAAATATCTTTAATGACTTATTAACAATCTTAACATTTGTATGCTTATGATTTTCATTTACTTTCACTTAGAAAATCGTCTTTTATAATACGTGTATCAACAGGTGAAAATATATTTTTTTACTAAATTGCTTTTAGAGTCCAGAATATAGCCTTTATCTAAAACGGGTCGGCAGTTAATGAATTCCATTACAGATACTAGATTACTGAGAATATCCACGATTTAACAGTTTGAACGCGAATGTATATTTCACCTGTTGGGAGTACTATTAGAATAATGCAATTTTTTGGTAAAATTATAACTCGGACTTCATTTCAGGTAATCTTTTGATCTGGTATTCATTTATTTTTCAGAATGTTGAAGGTTGAAAATCCAAAAAAATCAAAACCACATTGACGGATGATATTAGAACAGTTTACTACGTCGTATTGATACAAAAACTCTAGAAAATGTGTTGTTTGTTGAAATCGAACTGCGTTCGATACTTGAATTATTCCTTCCTGAATTATATAGAAAAAAATATTTCCGTAGCGAATCCAAAACAACAAAATAATAACACATGAATTGAAATAAACGATTTCTAACAAATTTCACAACCACCGAAGTAAATTGCATGAGCGTCAATAAGTTTATTTTTAAATATGTAAATGGCTATTATAAATAATTGAAGAAATTTGTTATTTCATAACAAACAAAGCTCGACAAGATTGATTACGACTGCGAATGTGATAATTTGGAATATTCCATAGAGTTCTTTCCGTCTCTCATCGTCTCTTTCTGATATTTTGTCACTGACATGACCGTAGATGGCGTATGGGTAGTGGGTTTCTTTAAATTCAGTAGAATAACGTCGTTGTCAGTAATGCTTCTGAATATTGAAGTATATCCGTGTACATTATAGTATACTCCTCACAAAAATTGTACCTGTGATTATAAAGTTTCTCAATATTATTTTTGAACAGAGAAAATCATGAATTGAAAATATGACACCTTTGTGTTTGAGATTTTTCGAATACAGCTAGTTGACTACGCCTACTAGGTGATGACAAAGTATATTTCCATCGTTTTCAGTTGACTTTTCTTTCAATCTCCCTCTAGCATAACGATTATATTCTGCAGAGTTTCTCAACTTCACTCGAAATCATTTCAATCAACCTGCACTCCCTACTCATTCAGTAATCTATTCAATATGTTTACCTGCCAATTCACCTCCTTTTCAACATTATTTTGAAAATTTTCTTTGTTAGGAATTAATGCTGAATTTCAATTGTAACTCAATATATGTGACTACAGGTATACAGTTCAGTTAGGTTTTCTTATAATCTATATTTCTTATTATACCATTTCTCTCTTATATTTCGCCTTCAAGCACTTCTATTCTGATGTCACTGAAATGTTTTATGTTTATTCCCTAATCATAAACTCTTTCATTCTTCTTTTCAACTACCACAATTTCCTAAAATTATGGAATTGAAGCTACGGAACATCGATCATATGCACTGGAACTTGCCTTAGCCTTTGTGAACATTGACCATCTGATGCCAGTCGTAGGTACGAACATCATGGAGCGCATAGTTTCACTATAAAGACAAAATACCTCCTATAACTCTGTGAACCTCTGGTCGTAGTCACTAATTCCTAGAAGAGAAATGCGTAGATCAAAATAATATGATAGGAGAACTACTTGTAGTATTATCATAAAAAAAGATAACCTGATTGATATTCCTGATTGAAGGTTTCAATAAAATGTTTGATGCCCTGTTCTCAATTTACCGTTGCAGTTAATAATAATAGATGAAAAAACTGCGTTATCGAAGAGATTGTTTCTATAAATGGCTTATACTTTGAACAATATATATTTTATAGAAATTCGTTGTTATAGCATAAACCTACCGTTAGGTGGTTTTCCACCACCTATCTGTATAAACTGTAAAAATGTTTTCGGCAAGAAAATATTGTAGATGGAGAAATTCCGTTGATGTTTTAAACAAATTTCAATATGTTTTCGTGATTATTACAAATTCATGTGTTTCGTTAGTTTTCCTCATATTGCGTGTGTCACATCGAGCTTCCATTAGAAGCTCGAGATGAAGAAGTAAAACTTCCATATTTAGATTTCGTCCGAAAAGTACTTTATTGTAAGCATAGCAATTCAGAGTTAAGCCAAAAACAAAGTTGAAACGCTGATCTATTCCCCGTCTCTATTTTCAATAGAAACTAATTCGAAGAGTCTGTTTTTTGATGAAAACGTATTAAAAATGTAGCGTTTTCATTTTCGAATAATAATATGACCACAATTTTTTTTCTAATAGTGAGTGAATCAAAACACGAGAACAATTTTTTCATGATAGGTATTCCAAATGTAACCCCAAATTTTTCAATTGAAATGTGATATCTTCTTGAAAAGCCTATTTCAAAAATACGGCGTTGTTAAAAAAACGTTCAACAGTTCGAAAGTTATAATAAATATAGTTTCAAAATTTAAGTTCTCCGGTAGGTAGTAACGGAATTTCAGACTGAAATAAATTCGAGATGACTTAACATTTTTGGTGATGATCGGATGATTAACCCTTTTGAGAATATGTCCAAAAGAGATTGTTCTATCGACAGTTTCCTCAGGAGACTTGACCCATATTAAACACAAAAAATCATGGAAATTATTGAAAATTCTCAGTGGAAGATATTCGACAATTTATAATTTACATCGTCAACTATAGTTTTACGCACTTAAAGACTTAAAAGAAAATATCTTTTGTCTAATTTCTACTAAGTTTTATATTTGTTACGACTGTTTTGGGTTTGATAAACCATTTTCATGTGACCGATGTATTTTGACCGAACACGTCCTTAAACAAACAACGATATAGTCAGGTACCTGCAATAGATACCTGAAATAACAAAAGTTTCCTGCTCTATCACTATCAATATTGAAACAATAACTACGGTTCTTTCGATTCGGAATTACCTCTAGCAACTTTTTGAAAAATTTCAAGAGAGACTCGAAAAAATTGCAAAAGTTATAAACAATTTAGTAAAAAAGAGGGGGTTGGTTTTTTGCAAATATCTCGCAAAATATTAAAGATATCCAAAATTTGAAAATAGATCCTAGAACAGAAGAAAATTTCTTAAAAAAAGTCTCACTTCTCGGAGCTCTGTCACCAATATTTATTATTTTAATTTAGAAGCAAAAATAGCGCTAAAAACGAGCGATGCGCTTCCGGCACGCGTGACTGACACGGACCTCTTAACAATAAAAATTATTTCAACCCATTAAATATCATTATCAAGAACAAAATTCACATGCCTTGTAGACACTTGAATAAACAAAAATCCATGGAAAAATTTTTTCCCGTGATTATTTTATTAGATATACTTTTACAAGTTTCAAATTTACATAAAATCCCTGATGATTTTAAAACTTAAAACCTCACATTTTATTTCACTTCTCGGAGCATTTTTTGAAAGCCTTAAAAAATCCCGTTGGAAAAATTTGATTTTTCACTTTGTTATTAATAATCGAAAATGTTAAAATAGTCTTATTATTTGATGTTACATAAAAATGATTTTTCATAACTTTCAGCTCTATTTTTTCAAATTGTTATAAACAAATGTATTGTTTATAAGAAATTTGAAATTTTCTTGAGAAAATTTTCATCAGTGATGAATATTATGATTTCGAAAACAAAATCGTTTCTTAAAAAAATGTTATTGCTTCAAAACACATTTGTTGATTAACATTTTTTTGCTACTTAATATGAATATAAAGGAACGATTTTTTTTTCAAATCATAATTTCTATTTTTCTTTAATATTCTGGATTTTTTTTGTTTTATTTATATTTTCTTTATTTATTTATCAAACAATTTCCTTTACACAAATCAATTTTCATAATATACAAAAACAACCATATGTCACCAAACGCAAAAAAAGAAAAATAAAAAAAATATTTTAAAAAAATATAGAAAAATTTTTTTACACAAAAAGTGGCATATGGTTGTATTTTTCAATAGTATTTAAAAAATATATCGTTAAAACTAATTTGTTTAAAACAAATTGTTTATTAAAGAAATGAAGAAAATATAAATTGAAAAAAGGTTTTTTTCAGAATATTAAAATTAAATTGAAATTATGATTTAAAAAAAATAGTTCCTTAATATTCATATTCAGCAGCAAAAAAAATTGTTGATCAACAAATGCGTTTTTAAGCAATAAAACATTTTAAGAAACGATTTTGTTTTTAAAAATCATAGTATTCATCACTGATAAAACCCTCCCTAAAAATTGAAATATCTTATAAACCATACTTTTGTTTATAACAATTTTTTGAACAAATATAGCTGAAAATTATGAAGAATAATTTCTATGTAACTTTGAATAATAGGAATACGAATAAATCTGAATATTAACAAAAATGTTTTCATTGATTTATTTTAATTTTTCACTTTTTGACGTATTTGATTATTAATAACAAAGTGTAAAATGAAAATTTTTCAATTGCTCCAACAGAAATCTTTTTTGAAGGCTTTCAAGAAAAGCTCCAAGAAGTGAAAAAAATTTTAGGTCCTTAGTTTAAAAATTAGCAGGGTTCATATGTATATTTAAAATTTGAAAAAATTATTTATCTAACTAAAGTTCACTAATAAAATAAACCTTGTTGAGTGTCTAAAAGATGTGATATTTTTTTTCTCAATAATTATTTTTAATGGGTTAAATTAATTTTTATTGTTCAAAGAACCGTATCGGTCAGCGCGTGCGGGTCGCGCGTCGCCCGCTTTTCACACTATTTTTGTCTCTGAATTAAAATTATAAATATTTGTGAAAGAATTCCGGAAGATAGAATTTTTTTTAGTAAATTTCCTCCTCTTCACGGATCTTTTTTCAAATTTTGGATATCTTCAATATTTTCCGAGATATTTGTAAACAACCAAACCCCTTTTTTCTACTAATTTGTTCAGAACTTTTGCAATTTTTTGAGCAATTCTTAAAATTTTTCAAAAAGTTGCTAAAGGTCATTCCGAATCGAATGAGCCCTGGATCATAATTTTCGTTGGCGTTGGACAGAAGTTCCAGAAAAAAAATCTTGTGACCCAGACTAAACTGCGATTTCAAGAATTGTATTGACCGGATGGATACCTTGTGAGTGCGGAAAATCATACGTCGTTGAAACTAAGAGGCTATTGAGATTCCGTATTACCGAGCACAAGAAGTACAAACAGCGATGAGAAACCAGCGAATCGGAAATATCAGAACATGCTTGGACCCATAACATCAAGTGATCCCAAGCTGAGATCATTCACAGGGAGGAACACTGGTTCAGGAGAAAATTCAAAGAAGCTGCATACATGTTGTCCAACGATGCATTCAGCCAATCTAGCGTAGGGATACGCAACATATGGAAACCCATAATGAAGCGGTAAACGGTCTACTGCCGCTAAATAATCATTTCCCGCTAAACCGGTGAAGAGGAAGAACCGGTGAAGAGGAAGGAGGTTACAGGTGAAAATGACCTATAAATAGTCATCTCTCGTAGGAATAAGTCCAGTCATCACCCGAAGACGATTGTGGGTACTAACAATCGAAACGTCGTGAAGTAACTTGGCTGGAATTCGTTTAATTATTTTAATTTTTATTTCATTCTATTTGTTCAATTTTCAATTTTTAGTTTAATTTTGATTTGATGTAAATTCTTTTTTGCTTTATATACTTGTTATTTTCAACAATTCTTTTTATTTTTCATTTGTTATTTCAGATATTTCAAATCACATCATATTAGACAATGGAAGTCCGAACTAATAAAATTCACCACGAAACATTGTCAACCACCTTCAAACAAACCTAGATCCAGAACAAAATGAAGAAAGTTACTTGAGGTGTTCAAACTGCTAATATAAACTGAACTGTATTTCTACAATATAAATAGGTCATCAATCGAACAAGTCTGATATGATTCGAAATCTATGGAGAAACAAACAAAATTAGAACGAATAGCTAAAATATCAATTATATATGAGCAATAAAACTTGAAATGAAAATACAACAAAATGAAATAATCAAGATATCAACTCCACATGATTTCAATATATTTCACAAATTACAAATCACATTCTATCCAAAAGTAAAGTCAGGCATGACATATTCACCAATTTATCAATAATTTGATTATCGCCAAATTGAAAATATCAAATTGTTTTCTAATCGCCGAAAATTTAATTCGTTATGAATATGGCGTCATATTCAAAGTGGACGTATAAGTATAACCTAAAAGTCTCGGGGCTTGGCTAAGAGCCCGAAAGACTTACTTAATTTTATCGCCATTGAAGTCATTTCTAACCCATAATTTGCCATAAACACATGAGCACCAGTATCGACCTCTCCCAATAAGAGAGAGAGAGAGAGAGTACCTACTCTGCAGAACTGATGACGGAAATTAACCTATCTGTCACCTGTTCACGATTTATCATTATTCAGAATATTGATAATTCAGATTTTGCCACTTTGGATACAGTGACGGGACCACTGTGTTTGTGCTTTTAAATTGAAAGGGGTATAGCCACTTTTGATATGTTACGGAATTCTTTTCTTCTGATTAAATTTTTTTGTTATCTGTGTTGTTATGAAATGACTAACATTTCAAAATTGTTGTGGTAATATAAAGAAAGGGTTCAACCAGCTTTCGACTTCATTTGTAATAAATTTTCAGAAGAATATCCTTCATTTCCACCCATTTTACACACCAATCTATAATAATTGGTCATATGCCGGTAAGCTTTGTTATTGCCCTTTTATCTCTATTTCACATTTTAATTTCAAATTCATTGCCAAATATGAATCGGCAATAGATTCTTTTGTTACTTTCTGGCCAACTCTTTGAAATATTCATTAAATTCTTTTTAGGAATGTTAGGAACGAAGTTTCTCAACTTCTGAGAGTTGTCGTTCGTATGGGGGCGGCAGCTGATTAACGGAAAAACATATTTTAAACATATTTTAAATATATTTTTAAACATAGAAATAGATGGCTCTCAGAGATTTTTCTTTGGGTAATTCGGATTGCCTTGTTGACATTTCGTCAGATAAACCAAATACATAGAAAATCATCAAAATCATATTTGATGATTTAGACAAGAACCTTCTCCGTCGAAATATAATCAATTATTACATTACTGAGAATAAAATTCCCACCTTGTATACATAAAAAAATTCGTTGACGAAAATGGTTCCAAGGGAACTTATGAGTCTCTGAGGAAAGTGATGAAATAGGGTTCAGATGAAGAAAAACGAAAAAAAAATAGAAAATTGCTCATGGAAAAACCTGCGATTCAGCAGTTGTTATGAATTTTTCTCAGAGACATGAAGAAATACCGCGAAGAAAATCGAACAATGATGTATATGGATGAAACTTATAGCCATGGTTCACATACATATGAGAAGAGTTGGAATGATTTGAATGAATAGTTTTTTGCACCGATTTAAAAAAGGCAGTGATTTATAATTATGAATTCAAGAGGAGTAAATGCATTTGTGACAAATTAATTTCTAAAATTCAAAGCCGACACAAAATCGTGCGACTATCATAGCGAAATGAATTACGACAATTACCAAAAAGTGGTTGCTAGAAATGTTAATTTCCAATCTTCCAGAAAAAAGCGTTCTGGTTAAAGGCAATGCCCCATACCACAATATTCAGTATGAAAAGTTCCTAAACATGTCCTCGAGCTAAGATGAGATGAGAGACTGGTTAACATTCATTTCACGGACGATATGCCAAAGATTGTTTCTATTCCATTATTAAAAATACATATACCACGATTCAAGTTGAATGAAATTGATAGGGATCACAAAAACTCATGGATTTACTGTACTCAGATTGCCTCTTTATCATCCATATCTGAAACCAATAGAATCAGTATGGGTATCACTGAAAGAATATGTGGCTGATAAAAATGTGGACACCAATTTCAAATACGTTGAAAGTTTATGTGACGAATTCTTCACTTAATTTTTTCAAGAGCAGTGGTGAAAACGTTGCGAACACGCTAAACGTTCCGAAGAATTTTATGCTCCGAAGGAACTTACTCTTGATTTCGCAACAGATAAAATTATTATGAATGTTCAAGGTGACAGTGACAACTATATTACCAGTGAGGATGGTGATAAGTCTATAAGAAATTCCGATCTGTCTGGAATTGAACCTTTGTAATTTTTTGATAACTTTTAATTATATTTTTGTTAGGATTCACTCATCTTAATAATTTCCCAAGAAATTTTTATTTTGAAATTTAATCTTCAACCCAAATAAATTACATTTTCAGAATAAGTCTTCCTACCTTTCCTTAATAAACCCGAAATTAATTGAAAAACAAATTCCTTCAAATTCAATTACGTAAATACCGCATTGTCATACTAAACTAATAATTGACCATCAATTAAAAAACCATCAACCCTTATTGCTACTTGCGGCGAGAACTGTACTCTCAGGCCACTCTAAAACCAAAATAGGCGCACCAAGTCGCATGGTGGATTTCATATTTTTCTATCCTAATGCGTCCTCTGTTAGAAGTGTACCCAGGTGGTGATATGTTATGAGTCGGTTTCTAGGTTTGACAAAGTATATAGGTGAATATTCACATTAAAATAATCTGTCAGTAGTGTAGGTACCCAGGTGGTGACATGTTGTAAGTCGGTTTCTAGGATTGACAAGGTGTATAGGTGAATATTAACATTAACATAATACCTTATGATCGGCTTCAATAACCTTTTCATAGTCAACACTACCTAATATTACCTGAATTCAGATTATCTCGTTCCTTAAGATCTTCAAGGCAAGGAAAAGAATGTCTATTTTTTGACATGTTTTTTCACACAGAAGTTCATAGGATTTGAAGGAAAGTCATTGGTGATAATCACCACGTGGAACCTCTAAGAAAATCACAGATACTTAGGGTGTTTCGACCAATAACTAGTCGCGGTAAGTTTATCTTCTACAAACTCATAGAAAATAACTCATGGTCTTTTATAAAT
>WOGO01009244.1:0-10295 GCA_015342085.1 Leptinotarsa defecta
CATTATAAAAAAAGGTGGTAGCATTATCAAATGTATATCTGCATTCACGTTGTTGAAATTGTTTTGGTAATGATCGTGTTTTTGAAATATTGAAAAATTATTCACTAACTTCTTTCCCCACCCGAATCAACAGTAAGCATTTTTTACGAGTATACAAATACAAACAAATGAAGTATGTACCACAAGAATAGGCCTCCTGGAAAATTCACACAGACCTACCCAAATTCGAGTCTGCATGGTGATCTCGTATACCGTAAAAGATAGAGAGTCGATTGAATAATGGTATGGTCTCCTGTATTATAGTAGTATAAATCGACTCTAGCTGGTTTGATTCCGAAGATATACGAAAATTCGAAAAATATCTTTTGTCTCTATCTTCTTTATTCGCAAAAATATTAGAAGTTACTCAAAACATGCTGAGGGAATTATCAATAACCTATTATATGTTTATGAAACTTTTATCGCGGGTGTTGTCTTTTCCAACTATGAAGTTTTAAATACGGATTTGAACTTTTTGTAGCAATTTGGTTATATAAAATGAGAGTTGCGGAAATATGAAGACCGTTAATTGAGTTATTGATAAATTAGTATTGAAAAACAATAACTCATCAAAAATAAACATCTTCAACCATAAAAATGTTGATAAAATAAGGTCTGTATTTTAAATTCCGTATTTTATAATGGTCCAAGTTCCAATAACATATTCTGAAAGCCCACTGAGATATCCCGAGGCAAAAGTAAAAATAGATTCCCAATATACTTGTGACTAAAGAAGTCAAAAATGAAATTATAAAATTTTTCGCTTTTTTTCACATATTTTTGCGATAAAAAAAAACTAGAGTTGATGTTTTACTCTAATTATAGTAATCTAATATAGGTAACTCTACCACAATCCATCCGACTCAATTTATCTCAACCATTGTGAAATAATCCTTGCAGAGAATCGAATTTGAATAGATCTGAATGAAGTCGTTTATCTGAGTTCAACCTTCAAAAACATATTTCAACTCTCTCTACCGTTTGAAAAGTATGTCCTAATCTATGCTAACGCTAATTCTCTTATCTTATATTTTTTAATAACAAAGAGCATATTTGGGAAGTCGAAAAATAGCGGATAAGTTATTTTTTATGCACCCCGTGATATACGGGTATCAGAAGAAGACAATGGCTTGAGTGGCGGACCACTCAAGAAGGATGATTAATTATTTTTTACGAACTTCCACAAATGAAAGCTGAAAAGAATGAGAAAAATAAAATGACGTCACAATAAATCTACTATAGCGGATTCCTAAACATAGTGAACCATGATTTCTATGCATTTCTCATGATGCAAATCACAATATTCAACAATACGGAAAACTAGAAGGCCACGATTCTATTTTTTAAAAGTTATGACTGGCAAAGGTTAGGGATAATTTAGTAGTTATCGAAATAATATATTAGGGTTTGACCGTCATTGAATGAAGTAAACAGAGGAAGAAACATGTCCAGCGATAAATGAAAGAGATATCAATAATAAAAAAATGTCATAACCAACCCCGGAAAAAATAAACTTGAAATCAAATTTGATCGATTCACTACATTACAGGTTTCATATGATAACTTTTCTCGTGATTCATCTGTATATATAAACAATAAAACAATATAAGAATATAAATATTTCGAAATGGAATATCGAAACATTCATCTCTCCCAATATACCTACACGGTAGGTACTGTTAAATACTTGCCGGAAAACAACTATTTCCTCCGCTGGTACCACCATTGACATTAAATTATATCCGGCAGATATAATTCAATGTCAGATGTTCATTCAAGATACCTCACAAAGGTTGGTCTTGCAGATATTTCTCTTTCATCTAGTAGCAAGACCATGCTGAAATATATTACGCTCAAACCGGTTTTGAGGTTTTACCTCTCATCAGTGCATGAAAGAGGTGACCCAAACAGCAGTGTTTCTGGGACTGAGGGTCATCTCATTGGAAATACATACTTAATTTCATTACAAGAAATTGTAGACCCTATGATCACTCAAATTTTAGTGAATGTTATTACTTGAGAAGGAAAATGTTTCGGGGTGCACTCTATATTTCGTTTGAATCAGTTGTTGGATCAATGTTTTTCAATATGTGGGATCAGCGGTGACCGGTTCCAGTAGAGTGGTCAGGTAAATAACCCGATTTTACACCTTTGGATTTCTTTCTGTGAGAAAGTCTAAGAAAGTCTACACTGATAGACCTACAAATTTACAATCCTATTTGGTTCTTGGCTATTATTTTGCTTCCATGTATATGAAAACAACAAAGGTAAGTTTATAATTGAGTTTTTGTTAAACAAATTGATAATATTGAATTGTCCACTTCATAATCACTTTTGTGCTACGAGTTTCATGTCTATTGAATATTAATACTTTCATTCAAAGTAAATCAGGAGAATTGCTGCACAAAAGCATACAATAAAATCAATCGTCAAGTCACGTGCCAGTAACGTTTTTGGTTTCTGATATTTTACTCTAGCTGGAATTTACTTCTTATTATTCTGAATACGTGCGACGCAACCCTCTTCAACGAAATTAGCCAACTCTATCGAATTCCCTAACCATGGAGGTACTTCCAAATTTTCACTTTTCCATAATATTTTTCACTGCTGTAATTGAGTTGGACTGAGTTGTAGCCTAAACTCGGATTTATCCATCCGGAAAAGTAAAATAGATATCGTTTTAACTGCTTACTAGTAGGATTTTTTGCTCATTATTAAAAAATTAAGATGTTTAATAGAAATTCCTAAGTGTAATATTTTTCCTTGTAAAAAATTATATTTCAATCGAAAGTAACACATGGGTTTAAAAGTCCCGGGCCTAAGAAATAAAACGTGTTTTTTTTTCAAAATTGGATTTATTCATCAACGTTATCTACATCAACAGCCACACAATCATTCCAGCGCAGCTCTAACATTCCAATACCACTTTTGTAGAACGATACATCATTTGCCTCAAAATATGCTATTACATCTTCATTCGAGCGATATTTTCCACCGGTGAGCATTTTTTTAGGTCTGTGAACAGCCAGTAGTCGCTGGGAGCCAAATCTGGCGAGTACGGTGGATGTAGGAGCAATTCAAAGATCAATTCATGTTGTTTTGCATTGTTTTAATTGACTTGTAGCACAATGCGCTATCTTTTCGGCCTTCAAATGCTGCAATAACATTTTATAATATACACTCTTGATGGTATTTTACAAAATACCGAGGACATAACCTTTCCAGCCGATTGTTGTGCTTTCGGGCGATTTAGATGAGGTTCACCAGTTAATTGCCACTCAGATGACGATCGTTTTGATTCTGGAGTGAAATATATTCTTTTAGTAGCCGAAATTTAGAATGAGAGTTTCTTCGGCCTCAATATCATAAAACGGAGAATCAGAAGTAAAGAAAAACTGTTGGATCTGCGGCTGAGAGTAGGTCTGAAATCAGAATACCGGTAGAATAAGACTCTAGGTCCTAAAAAAATGTTATGAAGGCAAGACTACAAGGAAAACCGAAAGATTTTTAACAGAAGAATGGTGAAAGTGGAGTAATATCGAAGAGGCGTAATGTTAGCCTCCCGCATCCTCGTTCACATTATCCTGATATCAGTCAGTGTTGCATTTTGGATGAAAAAGACCTCCCGAATATCGGCCATTCTGTTGCACCTACTGCAGAAGTAGTCATAGAAGAGAAGTACGTACTCCAAAAGGAAGGAATCCGAGAATAGTAGCAAATTTGTACAACTCATAATGGAGAAAGAGCGAAAAATAAAGTCACTTTTAGAAGATATACATGATGTATTTTCCAGGAATACAGCTATATGGGCGATACACCATCGAATGAATACGGTAATCCAATTGCTGAGACAGGCTTTAGACAACTTCCATCTGTCAAACAGAAACAAGGATTGTAATCAACAACATGCATGAGGAAAATATCATTCATGAGTCCGCAAGTCTATGGTCATCTTCAGTTGTACTAGTGACAAAAAGGATAAATCTTCTGCATAACGTATAAGCAGTTAAAAAAATGCCACAAAGAAGAATAATTACCCATTACCAAAATAGACGACACCCTGTGGTAACTGGCAAGTTGACATTCATCTCGAGAGATCAACGATAAACAAATTTTCATCCGGAAATGGTTTGTACCAGTTCAAAGTTCTGCCATTTGGACTATGTGATGCTCCATCCACTTCTGAAAGATCAATAGAACTGGTTCCGAGAGAATTCACATGGAAAAATAGGATGACAAAAATGTGCTGAAACAACTCCATTATTGTCGAGAAGGACAAGTTTTGGCATCAAAAAAACCCTAACGAATTGAAAAGAGGTACTACTGGCTCACTCACAATGAGATGGTGTCTCAAGAAACTAGAAAAATTGGGACAAACTAGTACCAATATTTCTTCTGGCCTACAGGAGAGCAGTCCATTATGCGACAGCCATCCTCACAACCGGAAAGAAAATAGACCTACCGTTAAACTCACTATTTTGTGTGCCACGCAATAATAACAAAGAGAAAATGCATACCAACTACGTCGAAGAAATCAGAGAGTTTCATTTGGTTTCGAATAAGAGCACGAATTAATTCGGACAAGCGAGGAAAGCGACAAATACATTTAAACTAATTACAATTACAAACTGTGATTATGATGTGTAATCGTATCGTGATTATCAAATTAAATTAAATTATATATATTAAATTATATTTTGCGTTATGGAAGGAGAAGTATGGCCCAATAATTCGAGAACCCATTATACTATCCCATACATTAAAGTTCTGCGAATGTTGTTATTGTGTTTTCATTATCCAATGCAGATTTTGAACCACCAAATCAACAAATCATATTTGCTGAGTTCATTATTTAAAAATACGATATTTTAAAATTTAATCTGATGAAGAAGTCTGGAGACTGTACTAGTACCATCATTAAAACTTCTGATTCCAAACTATCATTAAAATATATATGCTTACGGTTTGAGAAGATTTCATTTTTCCTGTTAAATTTTTATAATAAAATTCATTACATTCATTACATTTGGAATAACAGTGCCTTTCAGCTACAAGCCACGCTGAATAAGTCAGTTAATATTCAGACTATTGAAAAATCGTGAAACATGTCAATTTTGGTTTTCAGAGGAACTAACTCTGAAGTGTCTCAAAAGTATTTCACTTTCGATCAAAATGTTATGTGAGACCTAAAAATGTGTGCAATCTTCAAAAATACAATGTTCTTGAGTGTTTCATAATGTTGACTTTATGAAGTATTGTCTACGGTTATCTAGATATGTGACACAGTTGGCATGACTTTTAGTTCATCATACCCAATTCTTTCCTATTCACTTAAAATAGAATATTGACAATAAGCGATTTCCACGTTTTTTATTGGCAAAAAAACTTTTTTACTTGATTACTGCGTATTTCCGCAGACCTATTTTTTTTTTAATTCGATCGGAAATCCATGAAGCAACTTCAACTACGCAAATGACAGAGGCGTCTCTTCATTTGGCACACTGTTGTCAGTTGAATTTTACTTTTTAGCACCAACTTGAAAAAAATACAAAACATTCAATATCAAAACATTTTGACTGACAATTGGGAGAGTAAAATACCCTCCATATACAATATTTTATCAGTTTTTTTAAATAAATCAATAAGAAATTGTCCCCACAATTCCTTTAAAATACCAAAATATATCAGAGTTAATTATACAAAATACTCCGAAACATCGATTGAGGATAACAGTGTTTCATGTGAAGGAAATGTTACCAAAACACAATTACTACAGGAAAATCCTTATGGCGTTCTTAGAGCGATGCCTGTGCGAAAGTCTCGATTCATATTGGATTTGAATCGCTGGAGATTAAATCCATTTCGAAGAATATTCTCAGGAAGTTTATTCCACATAAACACAGTTCTCCAGATGGACGAGTTCTTTAACAATGAAGTTCGAGGTGTACTGAGTTGAACCTCAAAACGATGTACAGCCACTGTCCGTCGCGTTTTTCTGATATGTACCGCTTTTGGTGAAATCAAATGTGCCAAGTCACTTGAACACTTCCCGTGAAAGTATCTATAGAAGAGAGACAAATCCTCAACTTTTCAAGGTTGCAAGTGATGTTCGTATCTCCAATCAGGCGGGTAGCTCTTTTCTGGATGGAATCCAGCAGCTTTAGGCTAGGCTTAGGGGCGGAGCTCCATACGTGAGAACAATACTTCAAAGAAAGTCTGATCTGAGCTTCAAAAAGCAAAAGTTGCTGGGGTGTTTACAGTTTTCTGGTTAGGGTCAGTATTTCAAGCTTTTGAAAAGCATATTGGTGTTTATTTCAACCCCCAAAAAACTCACCGAAGCAGAAAGCGGAATTGTCTGCCCTAATAGTATTATATCTGGTTTGGAGACTTTCATCTTTTTGAAAAAAACTAGTGCATGGGTTTTTGTGGCATGGATTGAACCTGGTTACTTTCATCCCAATTCGAAATCACAGTAGTCGCTTTGTTTATTACGAGAGAATTTATCACTGTTTCACTCAACTCTCATTCATCCAAATAATTGAAGAACTCATACAAACATTTAATAAAATATTCATCATACAAAAAACCGAGAAAAATACGCTCAGCAATGAACTAACATTAAATAGTTAAGAATATATACAGGATCGAAGAAAAGGAGATGTGTTGCATTACACAAATGATCTGCAACCGTTTCAACGAATACTGAATACTGAATACTCAATAGATTTGTTCTGGTTCTAATATCCGAAACTTTCCATTTCAATATTTAACACAACAAAAAACGGAGCCCCACGATAACACAAGGCATTCGCGTAGCTTCTTTGTGGACGGACGTTATCAGCACGTCCGTCCACTACCACGGCCACCACGGAACTCGAATTACGTAGTATTATGTGCTTTGCGTTTCTCGTATTCACAGAACATGTTTCAATGGTTTCTGTGGAATGTATCTATAATTCTGTTTCATGTCAATTCCTTCAATTGTGTATAGAGAAGATAAGTTACGACTTAATATAACGTACAATTTGATGGGTATTTGTGATTTTACACTTAGCGGCCCTGGATTATAGAAATTCACTTCTTCGAGTGCTTTGGAATACTTCAAACATCATCATTCGTGGAATGATAGGTTTTGTTGTGTCAGCATTCATGGAACTAGCGTTTTTCCATGAATTATTTGCGTAAATATTTCCTGTTGCTTGCCTGGTATTCAGATTGTCCTAGTACTCAACGGTATGACGGTGATTCTGAATTGTTTTCAGAATTTCAATTCTATTCACATATTATTATGTATATGCCCAAACAGAAAATGTTTATCATCTACTCAGAACAACTGCTAACGCAACAACGTAAGTATTTGTTTTTGGTTGAATATGGTGACTGCGATATTCGTATAGTACATTCATTTGAGCCACGATGATTCAACTGCATGTTTCCCTAGGTACTCCTGCTATCTATAGTACAATCTGTTGAATATCCTGGAGCGGAAAACCGTAAAGGGATGATGGTGTAGTGACTGTCTCGTAGTGCCTTGGAATGGGGTTTTGTCTCGATTGCATGAAATTCGGCGGTAAGTTCTTTCATGATATATTTCTATTCTTACAGCTAGGTTGAGTTACTAATAAATCTTGGGAATGAAAAAAAATCAACAAATAATCACTGTAACATATAGTTAACAATCATATAAATGACAGTATAATCTAACTGGTTAGAGTACATACAATATACATTGAAGTTGATTTCACAATAAATAGCCGATGACTTACAAATTTTCTTTTCCAACTTTGGAGTATACTTTTTGATTTATGGTTAAGCATACTTGTCATCTGCCTATTAAAGTGTCACCTCATGTAAATTTTATTGAATAATAAAAAATTGAAAACAAAATAAATTGGTATTGGAAATATTTATCAAAAATCTCTCTTCATAATTATTATTTCGTAGTAACTTTCTACATTTTGAAACATCATATTCATCTTGTCTTGAGACAATTTTCTGTGTTGTACTTTCTACAACATTGTACCTATTATATTTCCTCTCAAGACCTCATATATTCGCATTTCATTTCATTCTTTGTAAAAAATTCATATTATTATTATTATTCCTCATATAAAACTATACGTATCATAGCACATTTTACACGCCTTCAACAAATGAAAAAATTACATCCAGTTTAGGGAGCGTCCTCCACAGTCTGCTGTTTCATCTATCTCATGTGTATAGTCTACCTATATAAATAATTCTTCAATATTCCTAAGTCTGCTGTTTCAATGCATAATCATCAATTCTCACCTTCTCAATATATCTATATGCTTCCTTCATTCCTTTCAATATGACACACCTAATTGTCTGTAAATCATCTATCTGAGAAGCTATTTTCTATTTCTTTCTATACTAAATGAAATGAAACTGAAGCCATGTGGTGACATTGACTTGTTTGTACTTCTTCTGGTAGGGGGTGTGTCAAAGATGTATTCATTTTTATTATATTTTTATTTTTTCTTATGTAATTACGGCATATTTTTCCTCAAATAATTTAATGCAACTGAAAAAATGTTTTGTATCTGCATTTTATTCTATTCCTATTCTCTAATGTTTATATATTAACTATTCTCGATTCTTATATGTTAAAAAATGTATATTTCAGTTCGAGTTAAAAAAACCATTCATCAAAAAATTCACAGTTCTGGAATTTTTCCGTATACCCAATAGATGATATAATTTTTTTCCAATATTATATGTACTTTGGACATTTCTAACTACAAATTTAATTTTGTTATGGGTGAGACGCTTAAGAATATGCAACATATAGTGAACAATATTATTTGAGAACAGAACTTTTTGTGAAAGACAGTTAAGTATGGATGAAGTGTAACATTGCCTTGTATAACACGTTTCAATAAAAATTTTGAAGACCATCATCTTTTAATACCTAATCCTTTTCAATAATACAACATTGAAGTTGAGGTTGAAACATGTTCTAATTCATGTATTTGCTTGAATGAATTTGAATTATTTTATGAGTATTTTCCATATTTGACAATATACAATAAAAGAGGGTTGGAGACTCTGGGGAACACCTGTGTTGATGGAAAAATTCGAGAGATAACTATCGACAGCCATTTGCAGAGAACGTTCTTTCAGGAAGCTGGAGACAAGCCATAGCATCGAGGTTTGGCCAACAAACCTTCATGCCACACTCGGTCAAAGGTCTATCAAGCGCAACAGCTCTCTCGAATATTTGGCGCAAAAGCGTGCCAAATATTCAAGGATATGGTGAGTTACGGCTTTCTTCATGATTTTTCATATCACTGATAGCAAAGCGACTGGTCTATAGTTATTTGAAAGATATTTCTTTCCTTTTTTGGGAATAGACTAAACACGAGCAATTTTCCAAAAAGAAAAAGAAACCCCATTCTTGTAAGACAGGTTGAAAAGTCTGCAAAATACTGGTGCGAGTTCATTCGAGTACGACGACGGGCACTTCATCAGGACCATATGCCTTAATACTGGGCTGTTTCAAAATTCGCCTGACTAGACGTTGTCGAAAAGTAATTTCCCGCATTGTGGATTCTAGTATGGAAATAGTGGGTGATGCCTTTCCCAGATAGTCGACTGTGGATTGAGATACGAATTGTTCAGCTAGTATAATTGCTTTTTCTATGGCTGTTGCTTGTGTAAGTGGTGAAATTGTGGATTTTGCGAAGTTTTCATTAACAGATTTAGCTACCGACCACAAGGATAAAGACCCGTTGGGATTGGCAAACAGTTTATCCGTAATCATCTGATTGTAAAGTACTTTGATTTCATTTATTCAGAGTTTGCAGCTATTGCGAGCATTAAAGAACCTAGTTTGGTTTTCGACACTTATTTTGTTGTGTAGAGTTGAGATAGAATTTTCAAATTTCCACAACGCCTTCATTTCCACATCAAATTTAAATAATCACAATGATCCGTATTTCAACATTGTCTCGGCTACATTACCACCACGAAGATTTGACTCTGTTAATCCATCTTTCAACGTTTCACCGTAGGAAATAGATATGGTCTGCTCATCTTATCCACCATAGGTTTAAGGTCTGCACGCCTATTTGAATGTTATTTCACTACCACTCAGCTTGTTTCTACAATTGTTCGAATTGACATTTGAAATGTGTGGTGATTTTTTTTTCGAATTGAGTCAGGATAAATATAATAATAATAATAATAATAATGTTTATTCGCAGAAAAAAAAAAGTTTTACATAATAAAGTAAA
>WOGO01009245.1:0-10295 GCA_015342085.1 Leptinotarsa defecta
CAGTTGACAGTAAATATCAATGAGCAACTGTTTTACATGGTAATTTCAAGGCACCACATTATTTTCATTTCAGACAACAATTCGGCAAATAGGTAAAATAATAGAATTCTACCTGTTTACCGAGTGCGATTTTTTCTTTAAAAATTTTGATATGTTGTAGTTATTGATGTGCTGATTGGAAGTATCCACAGCCAAGGCTCAAAAATGTACAGTTTTTGAGATGTGAACTTTTAGATTTTTTTACATTTTTTGCGGTATTTGCTCATCAATCGGAGAGCTCTTACTTCTGGTTGGGATATAATTTGGATGTTCGGCACCCAGAATTAGTTTCACGAATGGTCTTCTTTAGTTATATTAGATAACGCCATCGATAATTTTTCATACACTGCTCTACACTATCTCTATAATCTTAGAATGTGGTGTTGTGACATTTTCCTCAGAGAGGCTAGAAATGGATGATAGCATCTTACATCCAAACGTAGAAATGACTGCATCTCTGATACCTGAGAGTACTTTCCAGATAGATGAAGGGGTTCAAGTATAGGAAGCAAACTATTTTGCCCCCTAGTATGTTTTACCGTGAAAATGGGTTGTTCCATCGCGAGTGGCGGGCAGTGTATATCAATTTGGCTAACCCATTCAGGTGGTAGGTGCATTTTGGGCATTTCCATTAGTCCTGAGAGTTTCATCCTTCTACCTCAATTATTACGGAAGAAACGGGGATGTTTAGTGAGACACACTATAGTAATATCAATTTTTACTTCAAACGAAATGAAAAATAACCAAAAAGTCATAGATTCGCATTATCTGTTTTTTTAACATTCGAGAAAAAATATCTACATAAAAGTTTTTCCAAATGTGATTTTTAGTTCTTGGACATGAACTGATTTAGAATTTTGCTCATTCTGTTGGTAAAAAGACTAAATTCAACCACAGTATAGAAAATATTTTGGAAATAGCATATTTCGAAGGAAGACCAATGATAAAATCCAGCAAAACATCTTCTTCAAATTGGAAGGGGTATATTTTTAGGAGATAATAAATTTTGGGAAAGAAAGGTTTGGCTTTACTTCTTCATTTTCATATAAAAAAATGTGAGAACTTCCAATAATTAATTTCATTTAATTTCAAAATAAACTCTTCACAGGATGTGTATGCTATGCAGAGAAGTAACTTTCAAATACAAACTGGAAGAAAAAGCCCTCTCGAAACAACTAATTTCATATAAACATTAAATTACACGAAAGAAAAATTACTTTAGAAACAATTACTTTCAAATGAACATTGAATTATACAAAAACACTTTTTCATATTCAGTTTGTACACCAAAGGTTCGTTATGGAATTGACTCAGATGTCATTCACAGGATTGCTACACAATACGAGTATAGTATATGAAAGAGGTGAAATTTCACCTACATAGAACACTGTCATTCTCAATGGTGAACATCCGGTGTTTCGAAATAAAATTCTTGTCTTATTATCTCTAAATATCTTCATTCTTGAACCTGTCACAACTGAAGAAGTCAAATATCAAACCTCAAAAATAATACTTTTTCAGGGCCAGATAATCTATTTTCTAATATTTCAGAATTAGTTTCTGATAGGATGGCGAAATCCCTCCATCCCAAACAAGAAATTAAAATAGGTCAATTCCCAGATGTTTATCTGGCCAATTTAGACAAAACGGTTTTTTCGCGATTTTCAGGAAAATGGTGAGTTTTATCACAAATTTAGTTCAGTCACAAATTGTGAATCAGATAATTATCTATGAGAGATTTCTTCATACTTTTTTTTCTAAGAGTCACTGTTTCGGAGATATAACAATTCAAAAAGTTGGAATAGTTGTAATCGTCACAATATGCATACGTTTCCAACTATTTTGTTTGCGCAAATTATGGCAATTCCTACCAGTCAACAGAAATTTAATGCAGATACTCACAATAAATATCGGATCATTCCAATGTTGAAAGAAAAGTTCACTGGTGAAAATATATTAGTAGAACAAGCTAATAATGATGCTGATCTATTGATAAATTGAAACAGCAATAGAGCAATTCAATTCAACGAATACAACTATTATTGTGGGTGTAAATGTAGATGTACTCCCTGCACGAACTTCAATTGGAAAAACTATTTTTTTTAACCTCTAAGGGTTCAATACCAAAGAGAAATATATTCATCGAAAAATGTATCTACTTTTGCAAAGTGTCAAAACATATACTATTTTTACAATCAATAAATGTGCTGAAATTTTATAAAAATAATTCAACTCCACAAGAAGTTATCACCAATGGAATTAGCTTTCTTCTCTCTATGTATGGAGCTCCTGAAATAACTACGTGCTTAGATAAGTTTCGATATGCATATTTCCTTGAAAATACTCGAAATAAAAAAAAAAGTGCAATTAGGTTCTTCCTCCAACTCCAGCGGCAGCTCATCAACATCTTCTACGGGTATATTACCAAGTGTGGCTTGGCTATCAGCAACTGTAAAAAGGGATGTAGTGCTAAATGTGGTTGCAAAAAAGGTAATCTGTTTTGTTCTCTAGCATCGAGCCCATCGTTTTCCAATGCTGAACCAATAACAGTTGAGAATTCATTTGATACCGGCGAGGAGACATGTATCGCTATTGAGGCAATTTACTTGCACCCAGGATGAAGAAGAAGGAGAAGAACAAGATGAACAAGAAGAAAAGGAAGCAGAAGTATTAGAGAAGTATGAATCAGACGAAATAATTTACAATAAACGTGTGCAATAGTGTGCATATATTATGACGATTATAACTCTTCCAACTTTTTGAATCGTTATATCTCAGTAACGGTGATTCTTAAGAAAACTAGAATAGAGAATTTTTTCATATGACTTTTCAGCTTCCTGAAAGAACGTTCCTTGCAAATGGTCGTCAATGGATATCTCTCGAATACTTTCACCATTAACGCTGGTGTTCCACAAGGATCCATATTGTCTCCAACCCTCTTTTTATTGTATATCAACGACTTATTGGAAAAAACCATTAATCCAATATATTGCTATGCTGATGACAGCACACTTGCCTTGTCATTCCATTTGGATTCCAGGACATCGGCTACGGAGGCACATCTTCACCGGCGGTAGGAGGTTGCATATTTCAATGAGGAACTAGAAGTAATTTCAAATTGGGGTGAAATTAACCAGGTTCAATTCAATGCCACAAAAACCCAGGCATCGGTTTTCTCCAAGAAGATAAATGTCTCCGAACCGGATATACCTAATTGTTTGTTCGATAAGTTTGTTGAGAGTTAAAATGGATACCAATATGTCTTGGTACAATCATGTCGCTGCAAATGCTGTTCCTCAAAAGCTTGAAACATTATTCCGAACTTAACAACTTTTGATGCTTTATAAAGTTCAGATCAGACATGCATGCATGTTCTCATGCATGGAACTCTGCCCTCAAACATACCCTGAAATTGCTGGATTCCATCCAGAAAAAGGCCATTCGCCTGATTGGAGACGCGAACATCACGTGCAACCTTGATAGCCAGGAACATCGAAAGAAGGTAGGAGATTTGTCTCTCTTCTGAACACGGGAAGTGTTCAAGTGACTTGGCACATTTGATTCCATTAAGAGCGCTCTGAGGGCGCCTTAAGGATTTTCCTGTAATGCTTGTATTTTGTGCCTGTTTTTATGATCTTTGACCCCGAGTAGTTTTTTTCCAGGTATCAGATCAAATAGGATTTTGAACAATCTCACCAATTTTGAGCTGGGCACAAATTTTTGTACCTTTACTCCTATTTGACAGGATAAATGGGTTGAAATTAAGTAAAATGGTGATAAGTGAAATATGGATAATTATAGACCCTTCGGTTTTCAAAAGTTTAAGAAACTGTTATAGAATAGACTGAAGGAATGTTCAATGAGTATACGAGCCAACTAAGATGAGTCAGCGCAGAAACGTAAAATCGTTCTGTGTTAAAAGACTCTGCCCCTTATGTCATATTTCGCCAATGTACTATTCGTATCAGTTTGTGTGACCAACAGCTATCTTCTGGGGCATGTACAATTTGGTTTTGAATGCGGATCAAAATCTAATCTTAGTTAGCTTGTACTTTTTTTTAGGGGGAGAAAGACCTTCGAACACACGGGACCGACTCCACGAGTGACTGGTGCTTCGTTAGCCAGTAAAACTCCCCCCCTCTTCGCCACCAATGATCCATCCGGTACCGTCCATTCGGACATTCGTCAGATGGATCTGGCATCTCTATATCGCCTGCCTCTCGCTCTTACTCTTGCTGCTGCTGTCGCTCGCGTTCGTCTCGCTCTTTTATGGCCATTACGGTATTGGCATATTTCCGGAACTCTCTCCAATTATTATTCCTTATTAACACAAAGTTCTCTATGGCAAGTGGCTCTCCGATGCTCGCCTGAAGGGTCTGCCTCTCTGCTGTTCATCTCGGACAGAAAAACAGCGTATGTTCAGTATCGTCTCTTTTATCTTGGCACTAGGCGCACTCATCGCCAGGAGTCCTTCCGATTCGTTGCGTGTAGCTGCCAAAGGAGCCATGGCCTGTCAGGAGCTGCGTTGCAAAATAATTAGTTCTCCTGTCTTTGAGGAGCATCCAGTCTTTCACCGATGGTACTTGTGCCAACGCCTCGTCTCCAGTCCTCTCGTGGGTGTACTTCCTCTCCGCAGCAAGAAGGTCTATAGGAATCATGCCTGTTACGACCTGTGCCGCTAATGCAGAGACTATTTTGTACGCAGATTCAATCTGTACTAGGCTTTTTCTCTGGGTCTTGATCATAATTTGCCTGTACTTCTCCATCCTCATGGCAGGGTACCAAATCGGCGCGGCGCTCCATACAGTACCGCCGTCTTGCTACTATCAGGTCCCCTAATGTTCGGCATTAGTCTTGCTAGGCATGCCGCTCTATTTTCAGCTTTTTTGGCCGCTGCTATTACGTGAGGTCCATTGAGTCTGCCACTGTTGATAATTATCCCCAGGTATTTGAGGGTTTTTTTGGGAATTATTTCGGTTTGCCCAAGCCGGAAGGTTATGTCATCCCGCTTCCTCTTTCCCTTCAGAATTACGGCCTCACTCTTTACCGGTGCTAATCTGAGCTTGTGGATGGCGATAAAGCTCTCAATCTCTCACAGGCTCCGTTCCGTTTTCCTGATGAGGTCTTGTCCGTCTTTTCCCTTAGTTGTAAGAGCGAGATCGTCGACAAAGCCGATGATGTTGGCACCTTCAGGAAGGTTTAGTCTGAGCATCCCATCATACAGAATATTCCACAGGAGCGGCCCTAGGACCGACCCCTGTGGGACTCCTACGTGGACTTCTCTGGGTTTGTCCCGCTCTATCTTTATCGTTCTGTTTCGTAAGTACGATTTCAGTATATTGACCAGGTATCCAGAGACGCCCATGCTGTCGACCTTCTCTATAATGAGCCTCCAGTCTGCAGAGTTGAAGGCATTCTCCACGTCCAATATCACCAGTACACACTACTTCTCTACCTCCTGCTGCGAAGTGTTCCATCTGTTCCAGAGCATGGATAGTTGACCGCCCCTTCCTGAAGCCGAAATGGTTTCCTGCCAATTCCTCTTTCTCATCTACTTCAGAGGGGCCTATATGCTGAAGGCAGATTGGGGTCGTTGCCTTTCTTCGGGATGAGGACAATTTTTGCTGTTTTCCACTGCTCGGAGAATGCCTGCTGGTTCACGACACTGTTTAGCACGTTCGCAATCCACTCAGGCTCCACTTTATAGGCCTCTTTGATCGCCTCGCTAGGAATTCCGTTCGGCCCTGGAGCCTTTTCGCTCTTCATGGAGTCCACTGCAGTTTCTATCTCTTCCATGGTGAAGAGTTGCACTGGTTGTATCTGCCAGTCTTGATGTGCGACTGGTTCCTCGCGAGTGAGATAAAGGGCTCTCACGATTTTTCGCTTCTTTTCCAGGTTAATTTCCTAGGGGGTTCTATGTTGCAGGCCCAGGAGCGCTATTTTGTATCCACTTTCCCATATGTCATTATCCAGTTCATCGCACAGCTGGTTCCAGTGGTCCCATTTAGACTTGGTAATGAGCCTTTTGAGCTCTCGTCTGGCTTGCCGGTATTGTTCTTGTACCCCACCCAGCTTGGTGGGGTTCCGTTTCTGTTTGGCAGACCGTGTGTATATTCTCCGGGCGATATTACAGCGCCTTCTCTGTTCTTCAATATCTACGTTCCACCAGTATGTGATTGACCTATCCGGTGCTCTGCTCGTGATATTTGCCATGCGGTATGCATCCTTAAGTATTTCAAAGCTTTTATGGTGGGATGTTCTGTTTTTCTCCTTTTCAGGTTGCCTTCATCAGATTTTTTGTTTCTACCAGGATGTACATGTGTAGCGTCAGGTTCTCTTTATGCAGTACGCTCCAGCTGGAGATATCTTCCGCCATCTTTGAGGTCACGGCCGTGACATCAATGCATGTCTCGCTTGCTCCTCTGCAGAAAGTCGGCGTTCCGTCGTTAAGGACGGTAATGTTCTTTGCTGCGAACCATTCTGTCCAGTGTTCCCCTCGAGCATATTCTACAGTGAATCCCCATGCCGGTGATTTGGCGTTAAAATCCCTGAGGTTCAGCCACTATCATCAAGTCCAGTGGCTCTTTTTTGCACTTAGCGTAGGCCAGGTCGTGGGCCGCGCAAGCTCTTCCCAAGTTAGTTTGGAGAATCTTCACCATTTAGGATGTTTAGGATGTTTTCGCTCCCGGTGCTTCCCCGTCGTCCGGCACTCTGCTGCAGCGAAACTCTCCATTTATTCTCTTCCTTCCTGCATCTCGACAACTCTTTTCTAAAGATGCGGCACTTGCTGGTGCCCATTTTATGTTCTTCCTTGCACGCAGGGCACTTAGCCTGTACTGTGCAGTTTTTCTCTCTGTGACCTTCTTCACCACAGTTCCTGCACAGGTTCAGTCGGTTGTGCCTACTTTTACAGTCGCTCTTCACGTGCCCGTAGCCCCAGCATTTATTGCACTTCGTAAGGTCTACCCTCCTCTGGAGGTTGCACAGATTCATACCGATTCTCAACTCTCCTTTGATAAAAAGTCGTTCTGCGATTTCGGCTTCGGCAATTATCGTGACCACTTGCGTGTCCCGGGCATTTGGCCTCAGCCTGCTCAATCTATATGGTGCCTTGAGATCCCCCAACTCCTTCCTCAAGGTATCATGCACATCGTCCAGTGTTGTCGTTTCGTCCAATCCTCTGGCGTGGATCGCGAACTCACCCCGGTCTACCCGGGTGACACTGGTTCTCACCGCGAGTTCCCCTCCTGCTGCCATAATTTTTCCTTTCAGGGTTTCCATCGCATTTTCATCTTTTTTTGTGAGTATGAGGATTTTTCCCTCCTTCGTCCTCCTCACCCTTTTCACAGTCTCAATGTCTTTCGTTCCCATCAATGTTTTCTTGATATTTGCGAGGACTTGACCAGTGTCGGTGGCCCCTCCGTCTACAACCATCGCGTACGTACTCCTCGGCCTGTTAGTTGTTCGTTTCGGGGGATCCTCTAATTTGTCTGTGAATATTATTGTTTGTGTATTCGAGTCCTCAAATACGGTTTTCACCATTTTTCTCAACCTCCCTAGGCTCATACACTGAATTTTATGCATAGCAATCCAGGAGTCCTCGGCTGTTTCCTCCTTAAGCATTATCAACTTGTCCCACAATTTCCTTTCGGTTTGCCCCAGGTTAATTTTGATAAACTTTCTCATGGAAAGTAACTCATCTGTCCCCCTCTTGGTAGTGTTTTGCTGTATCACTTCAAAGTCTCCTGTGGCCTCGGCTATTTCGGGGTGTTTGGATGCTTTTCGTCATGCCCGGATCGGTTGCTTCCACCATCACTACCTTGACGGTGCTGTCTTTGGGACTGCCCACCTTGGCTTCCGTCCTCTGGAACACATCCGGGTGCCATGTCTTGCCGGCTATCAGCAGCCAGTCGTCGTAGCTCGTAATTCCATCCTGACTCTGTCTGGTATTTAAATCACTTTCGTCCTATTGCGTGCTGGAATCCGTTTGCTTGTTATTTTCCGTTTGGGTGCTGGCGTCTACTTTGAAGCCTTCTTTTGATGGTTCCGTCTGGACATCGGCATCAGCCTTTTCGTATTTGTTACGTTCTAGCCACCCTATTCAATCCCTATTCAGGGCTTCTATGTACCGATTTAGTTTGCTCCAAATCGTCTTAATATCCCTTTGTGTATTAGGATTTGCGTCGATTTTTGCCGTAAGTTCCTTGCTAGCTTTTAAGATGGACTGTATTGCCTCGCACAAGACGAAGACCTTTCCGTTTGTATGATTCGTCCCCCTTGTCTATGTAGTCTCTATCCTTCATTTTTCCCGTCGAATTGCTCCTCTGCTTGGGGCTACTTCTTTGAGCTTTCTATGCTTCTTCTCTACTCTCTTTAGTTGGCTTGTACTACAACAAGTTGATATACATCTTGTTAGGTAGGTAGGTAGAAAGTGAATGGGTCCTTTCAACCCTTCATTACAACCTGCGAGGGTTTATTGTGGCTCACACCTATTCAATTTCAACAAAAAAACCCAGGGCCTAAATTTCGTAGTGAAGGATAATTCACTCCAAGGTTGATTGACCAACGTACATTTTTCTCAATCTACTAAAGACTGTGGTCATAAAATTGATGGAAGTAGCTGTTACTACGTGATACAACGTCCGTATCGCATTGCACTATGCAGGCAAGGGTTGGAAACGCAATTATTTGGAATCCTTGGAAATTCATCAGCAGCATTGCGGATGTAATATACTAAATGACCAAATCGACCTGGTCTACTCGTCGGTTTTCAGATACATTGTCACAGGTAAACTAAATTCAGGTAATAAAGTCATTAAAGACCTTGTCATATTTCACTATGGTCATTCTGTTTAGGTAAGCAAAACGAATATGTGGCTTGGGAAGTAAGTCCCCTGTGTCGTATTTCTAGAAGACACTCTTTCATGGCTACATGGGAGACGCTATTCTGATCCTCTCAGATTGCCTGTAGACTTCCAGACCGGAATGTTCAGCTGTGGAATCGTTCCTCATTGAGATTCAAGTTTTCTACCTTGATACCTGCAGCAACTTTTCCATATGTGAGCACCCTTACGTCAGCTATTCCTGACGATACATCGGATTCAGCCATGCAGCGCTTTTCCGCCTCTGGTTTTCGTACCAGCGAGGTATTAGCCGGGGAAGTAGTTATTGTCCGGCAGCCATTTACCTCAAAACCGGTCTGTAGGTGATCTATTCGAATAATTTCAGAATGGTCCTGCTGCTGGATGAACGAGACATCTGCCGGACTACCTCCGTCTCTTGGATATAATTCAATATCCAGCGTAGTATTAGCCGGGGAAGTAGTTATTTTCCATCAGGCAGTTACCAGAACCTACGGTGTAGGTAGTTCATGAGATTTATATTTCGAGATTTTATTTCGAAATAATTATTTTCTAATTCATATAACCCTTCTCACTTATAAACACATACATTTTTCTCTAGAGAGAAGTTTCAATGCATTTCCAATTGATAATCCATGATCGATAACAACTTTGGTACAGTGTAGGTAATATTGTGGAACAATACATTTAAGACCTACCAATAATGGTATTCTAATATTTTAAATTGATCTCAGCATATACTACTGCAATGAAAAACTAGAAATGAAATGTTTTTTTTTATATCACCACCTTAACAGAGGGCGTTGATCATTATTATCAATTTATAGCGTCTGGTGAAGGACAAATCTATTCTTTATATTCTTTATTCCTTCAATGCATCAAAACTGTGAGAAAACTGAGAACATTAAACTCAATAAGTGGTAGAACAAACCTGTAGTGTTCTACACTGCAGTTTTGAACTTCGCCCCCTGGTTGTTATATTTATTCAATTTCACACAATAAAGACCATTATTATTTTTTTTTCTCCGTTGTGTGCGCTGATCAGGCCCTATTCCCCGAAGCCCCGATACATTCAGGAGGGCGCGCCAGCATTATCAACCGATGACCACTCCCCACACCGTGGGCTAAGTGATCATTGGGTAGAAGAATAATGTGGCCTGAGCAAGCGCAGTGGGCTAAGAATGGCAGCCTTCTGCATCTGTGCGGCTAAGATTTCTGCCTTAGTGCGGCAAGCCGGTATGATTTTAAGATTCGAGAGTAGAGGGGATATCATTTCACCAAGGACTCCAATATTCAGAACAACCATCTTGACAGAGTGGTCTGGATAGAGTCTGCGGAGTTCGAAGAGAAAATCTCGATATTTTATTTTTTCCTCCTCTTCTCGGACGATATTCG